>CM044010.1:76606275-76617811 GCA_024085815.1 Flaveria linearis
TGATAAATACTTTTAGTTTTGCTAAATATTTGAACTATTTAGATTAACGATGTAAATGGTTAACTTATAATTACGTATGATGAATAACAATAATAAATTGACTTTTAATCGTTGTTCATTATTAGAAATTGGCTTCTAATCACCATGATTATATTCTTCCATTTAAATTGTAATTATATTGTAGTGCTATAATCATGTCTGTCGATAAAAGTTGGATTCTTAATCCGAACCGTAGATCACCCGAGTATCAGCAAGGACTCAGCTCTTTTATTGATATGAGTGAAAAATATATCGACAAATATGGCATGATTAGATGCCCGTGTAGGAAATGTCAGAATACTCAAGTATTCTGTGTATAAAAATCTCTTAGGTTTATATTTGTTAGGTATTTATATTTAACACATTTTTCTTAGGTTTATTCGATGAAATACAAAATTCTCCAGATTTTCACTCAGAGTTGTATGCTCTTTCAATGGGTGCGGATGTAAAAGCCTATAACTACACTGCTTGCATAGTCAACGGTGTTAGGTTTATGGTACTTGCACGTGACGCTCAACGCACAACACAAAACTCAGGTGTTTTAGTGGAGGGTGAGAATGGTGAGAAATATTATGGCCAAGTTGAAGATATTATTGAGTTGTGTTATGCAAATGGGTATTCAACAGTCCTATTTCGTTGCAAATGGTTCGATACTCGAAGGGGTGTTTCATACGACAATAATATCACCAGTATCAACACCGAACGTGAATTGGACAAAGACGATCAACTCATATTTGCTTCCCAAGCTAAACAAGTATTCTACATCCGAGAACCTTCTCGGAGAAACCAAAGCAATAATCACCGGTGGGTCGTCGAGAATGTTAATCATCGTAAAATTTGGGATCGACCGCCATCCAATGATGAACTCGTGGAAAACATTCAAAATGTTGATAATAAATTAACAGAAGATCTTGACGTCGTTCATAATCATTCTTCATCTAATAATGTACTTTTCATTGACTTCACCCAATACTTTCAAAATGTTGATAATGTCACCGATGGCGAATTGCAAGTGAAGTTAATCCACCAAATGTTACTGCTAATGTGATGTCTGAGGACGAGGGTGATTATGATGAAGAGGATTTTGATTATGACACTGAGGGGTCTTACAGCGAGACTGAAGTATATGAGGGAGACTCCGATTAAGTATATATTAATCTAAAACTTTGTAGACATGATATTTTGTTGTAGTTGAAAACTTTATTCTTATTTTAATTTTGATGTTTTATATCTTCTAATTTTTACAGACATGATATCTTTTTGGATTGTTTTGATACATCTCATGGCTGATGTAATGAGCCATGGAGGTGATGGCGCGGGGGATCCACCGATTCCTCCTTTTGGTGGGCCCGGAAGCCATCAGTTGGATGGTAAGTATATATTTTCATGTTTATTTATTTATTATTAATATATATTGTAAGTATTGCTTTTTTAATATAAATGCAGGCTCGCCTTCCCAGAAAAGAAGAGGGAATGCCAAAAATAAAAAGTTACAGCATAAGTTAGAAAAGAAAGGAGGACCTTTATCTCTTCCTTTTGATAGAGCTGCTACATATAGCCCAGTCGGTGAATTTAACGATATGTTTGTTCGTGAGGTTGGGATATACATGGAGGCCAATTATCCCTTTAATGTTCGTTCGTGGACTGATCTTTCTGATGCTCAGAAGAATGTGTTGGATGAGCATATGGCGGTAACTTTTATATGTTTTATGTTTATTGTTCTGTATTTATTTAACTAACTTCATTTGTTTTAACTTAAATGTAGCGACGCTTTGATTTTGATGAGATTTTGCGAGATCGTGAACGCGCTCAGATTGAGGGTGGCATTCGTTCTGTATATCTCAAACGATTCAGAGATCGAAAAAACGTTGCCAAAAGACACTTTGATCGTGTTGGAGGATATGAAGATGTGGAACAAGCAAGGCTCAACCCTCCAAAGAGAATGAATCATGAAAATTGAAGCAAAACAATTGGAAATAGAATCAGCTCAAAGGACGGTTTGATGATGAATCAAGGAAATCAATGGAAGATGGTTTAAGTAAGTTTTTTAAATAGCGAAAATACTATAACTCACGACCTAGCAAGGAACTAGAAGAAGGAAAAAACAAATTACAAAGTTAAGAATGCATTTTGCAACCAATTTACCCATCTAATATTACTTTTCCTATTTCCATTTACAAATCACAAATAGAATTATTTAGAATACAATCAAAGATGATTTTATTATGTAATTTTGTTTTTAAGAAATGCAAAATCATTTCTTGAAATGCCAATAAATAGCCCACCAGAAGCATATAATAATTGCCTCTACCATAATCTTCGTCTCCTTAGAAAATATTGCCAAGTCTAACCAAACGAACAAGTTACCAGGATGCGATGGGGATGGAATGGACACATCTAGCCACTTTTCAATCGACCTACGAACCTTTGAGCAATGACGCATGCAACAAAATGTGATCCACCGATTGAATACGATTCCCATGAGAAGAACATAATGATGAAGGCATATTAATGCCTTTATCAACAAGATACAATGTTGTAGGAATCCTATCAAGAATGATCGTCCATGTTAAAATATTAACTTTTCTTAGCGCACATTTATTCCATCTAATAGCACTAGTTGCATCTAGAAGCAAAAGGTTATCAATACGTTTTCAAACTGATTTCACCTAGAAATTATTATCATCAACTAATAGCCACACCCATGAACCATGTTTTCTGACCATACAATACCATGTAACAATTGAATTAGTTCCAACCACATCTCCTTCTCAGCACCTCCTCTAAGACCTCTCCTCCAATTTCACTTCCACACATTAGAATTTCGTCTATCTCTATTCTCTAATCAAACAACGTTTTTTCATTTTCAATACGACACATCTACTAAACCGAGTACGAAAGAAATATTCCCAACACACACATCATGTCTTAAAAGAGTATCATTCCCATTTCCCACTTGTTTTATCACTAAATTTAGAGTACAATGCTGTCTTCATTTTGTTTCAAAATAGAGTTTACAATTCGAGTCCATATTCCATTCCCGTGGAAACGATTATTACCAAAATCGAACCCACCCGAATCTTCATGAATCGTCTTAATAATCTTAACCCATAATAATGATTGTTTAAATTTAACCTCCATCTCTATCTTCTGTCTTTTATAAAAAAAGTAACTATTAGGAACAAGCGATAACATTACATTCATTGTCATCAAATTTCGTGCTTCTCTCTTTTATTTAATAATTACATTAATTACTAATAATATTATTTATTTCTTTCTAGACTAAAAATACTTTTTTAATAAATTAAGAATGAGTTCTTTTATTAATGTTATTTCTATAAAAATAAAATTTTATAAAATGAGATTTTTTCTAAGAAATCAAACTTTCCTAAAAATAAGAAATATTTTGAAATTGTGTTTTAAAAGTAATTTTTTATAAATCAAAACTAATTAAAATTGGAAGTTATAATAACAAAAAAATGTAAAATGGTTTGTTTTAAAACAAAATATTTAGTTTTTTTTAAACAAAAAAGTTTAAAACCGAAAGTTCAAAAAGTTGATATCATTATTTTATTATTTACTTATTGCTAATACGTAATTGAAATCATGTATTATCTTAGAAATCGTTTATAGATAAGTTTTTTTTATTGTATTTAATACTATATTTATTCAACCCTAAAACTAGTTTTTGATAATAAAACCTTATTCAATCTATAGAAACCACCAATGCCCAAGCCCCGTTATCCTTGTTAGCCATAACCAAGTCCCATTTAACCCATGAATTTTTACGGTCACTTCCATGCCACTCCAAAAAAAAAAAAAAAAAAAAAAATTAGCAAAGAGAAGAGTTTTAGTACTTGAACTGACATCCTGAATATTGACATGTAGTAGATGCCAAGTGAACCAAATACAGAAAAAAGAAGCATCATATATAGAAAGCATATTCACTTTCCATTTAGAAAGCTTTTTATTAGAAGCAACTGGAACTCACATGAGCAAAAGAATCAATTAACCTCGATCATGAGATCCTAACCCAACTCCATATAAACTGATTTTAGCAATTACTTAATTAATTACTCGTAATGGTAAAATGGTTTAAATATTTTATGCTTTTACAGTTTTACGATTAGGTTTTGAAGTGAGCTAAACTCTAAAGTCCAAAATCAAAATAAATAATATAGAGTCAGGCTCAGATATAAAGGGCGTACCCGGTGCATGAAACTCCCGCTTTGCGCAGGGTCCGGGGAGGGGCCGGATCGCGAAGCGATCTGATGTACGCAACCTTTCCTTGCACAATTTTGTGCAAGATGCTGTTTCCACGGCTAGAACCCATGACCTCAAGATCACAAAGCAGCAACCTTACCAGTTGCTCCAAAGTCCGCTCTCGGCTTAGATATATAAATATATATTCAAATCTTTACAAACATTTTTAGGATGTGAGTCTAAACGTTCTTTGTATGCAAAGCTCATGCTCGAACTCAATAAATGACAAGACATATCATAACGATTTGATCTCAAGTAATCATAAGCGTATCGGATCGTTACACCCAGAGATTGACTCAGAACATTAAAGTCATATGTATAGTTGTTTTATTTTAACCTCTTACTTAAACACACTTCTCCATTCAAAACGGTCGGTGGTAATTAAGTAGGGCCATCAAAAGCGTATGTCGGGTTGGAGGGTTGTATACTTCAACCCTAACTCGACCCATATACTTATGGTGTTGTGTCATGTCAAACCTGTTTACAATTGTGTTGTTTTGGGTCTGATAGTTTATGTTCATTTATGAGTATGATAATATCATTGACTTAGTAACAATTTAACAATCAATTACCTGACTCAAATGAAATTTTTTTAATAACTAATGTCCTTTTACTTTTTGTTCTTTAAATCTTATTTCAAAAGAACAATATTTAATTTTAGATTAGAAAAAGCAAATGAAAAAGACTAAAGAATGAGTAGCACTTAAATATATATATATATATATATATATATATATATATATATGTATATATATATATATATATATATATATAGAGAGAGAGAGAGAGAGAGAGGAGGTTCCCCTAAAATTAATTTTTCCCTAAGTAGGCTAAGAAGTAATCCTAGCTTCTAATTATCTAATTAAGGGCTAAGATCAAAGTGTAGAAAACATAAGTAATCAAGGGTAATTTGGGTATTTTATTATATTACCCACAATTGTTGACTTTTTAAATTTCCCTCTATTTTTTAAATGCTAATAATTTTCATATGACGTTATTTTTTTTAAATAAATTACACCATAAAATCAAGCATTTTTTTTCTCTTTAATTTGAGTATAGTATTACTATAGTTTTTTACAAAAAAAAAATCAAATTATGTGAAGTTGTGCTACATTTTTAACGTTTTTGTGCTGCATTTCATAAAACAGCACAAAGCTGTGCTGTGTTTCATAAAACAGCACAAGGCTGTGCTGTGTTTCATAAAACAGCACAAGGCTGTGCTGTGTTTCATAAAACAGCACAAGGCTGTGCTGTGTTTCATAAAACAGCACAAGGCTGTGCTGTGTTTCATAAAACAGCACAAGGCTGTGCTGTGTTCATAAAACAGCACATGGCTGTGCTGTGTTTCATAAAACAGCACAAGCTGTGCTGTGTTTCATAAAACAGCACAAGGCTGTGTGGTTTCATAAACAGCACAAGGCTGTGCTGTGTTTCATAAAACAGCACAAGGCTGTGCTGTGTTTCATAAAACAGCACAAGGCTGTGCTGTGTTTCATAAAACAGCACAAGGCTGTGCTGTGTTTCATAAAACAGCACAAGGCTGTGCTGTGTTTCATAAAACAGCACAAGGCTGTGCTGTGTTTCATAAAACAGCACAAGTTTGTGCTGTGTTTCATAAACAGCACAAGTCTGTGCTGTGTTTCATAAAACAGCATAAGTCTGTGCTGTGTTTCATAAAACAGCACAAGTCTGTGCTGTGTTTCATAAAACAGCACAAGGCTGTGCTGTGTTTCATAAAACAGCATAAGTCTGTGTGTTTCATAAAACAGTACAAGGCTGTGCTGTGTTTCATAAACAGCACAAGGCTGTGCTGTGTTTCATAAAACAGCACAAAGCTGTGCTGTATTTTATAAAACAGCACAAAGCTGTGCTGTATTTTATAAAACAGCACAAGCTGTGTTATATTCGTAAAACAGCACAGCTTTTATAATAGTTAGATACACAGACCTTGGGCTCTTCATCATGGAGGATATGAGATCGGTTAGATACACAGACTTTTTAGAACCGTTAACGAACAAAATCACCGTATCAGTATTGAAGCGAAACAAATCACACAATCACAATCAACCGTACAGAGTCATAGATAGTTAGATACACAGACCTGGGCTCTTCATCAATGGAGGATATGAGATCGGAGAGAAGATCGAAGCAGAGGAGAGGATTCACCTGTGCCAATGTGCTGAAGGTAGACCTGCTCGATTGAAGCCCTAACTACCTTCTCGATTGAAGCTTTAACCACCTGCTCGATTGAAGCCTAATCGATCGGATGTGCTTTAACACCACCGCTCGATTGAAGCCCAATCGATCGGATGTGAGGAGGAGAGGTTGGGGGAGATGGTGGTTGGTTACAGATTGTGCTGCATTTTGATAAAATACAAACGAGACTAATGAGTGTGTTTTAGGACCATAATGCCCTTTAACCCTAATTTTAAGAGTGCCACACTGTCATCTTCTTATTCCTTCTTAGCATACTTAGGCAAAAATTATTTCTTATTAGAACCTCTACCTATATATATATATATATATATATATATATTAATATATATATTAGATGTTGGCGCCGACGGATAAGTATTGATAATACTATTGGGTTGATACCCTCACCATTGCTTGTTGGTATACTAGTTGAGACTAACAGTGGTCACAAACGGATCCTAGGGTGAATATATTTTGATAAGATCTCTGTGTACATCATAGGTTTAGTTCTGATGCTCATTATTACATGTGATATTGTTTGCTTAAACCTGTATATACTTATGTCCTACAAACTATTATACAACATCAATTTTTCTTTATTATTTAAACCTGCAAACTCAACAACCATGTGTTGGTCTTTTGAGCATATCTTCTTAGGTAACAACAATAATCGAGGATAGCTAGAGTCGATGCCTTAGAGATGACCCTAAGGAATTCTTTTTGACTTGCTCTAGTGTTTCAAAAAATTGTGCTTTACTTTATGTTATCATTGTTGAGCGTGCTTGCCTTTACTTGTTCTCGGGTTGTGGGATTCAAATTCATTATAATTATCTAACTATGTTTGTCGTGAAATTGACTAATTGCGACATAAGTCTCCATTTGTGTCGAGTGACGTCATGATACGTTGGTTTTAATCATTTAATGCTTCTCTATTAACTATCAATGTGTTATGACGATGTCGTCCGTTGCATCCTTGTGTTTCAGATATAAGTGGGGGTGTGACATAATAAGTGAAAGCTACAAGCATGAACGATCTGTTGTATAGATATCTTCACTGGAGTATTGATTATATTAAAGTTGGACGTAGGATGACCAGCGGCAGGGTGACTAAGAAGGATTTATTTTTTATTTTGTTTGATTAACAGGAGGTCGTGCAACCTGCATATATGTTTGTTGATTATTTTACTAGTTGCACGGAAATAAAAAGGGTACATATTTGTGGTGGTACATATGTTACTCATCTCCCTGAGTCTTTATAGTTTCTCACCCCCGAGAACTTGCCAAGGTTAAACCGGCTAGTTCTTATGTCCGGGTTTGTTGATCGTGAGCATCTTATACAGATGTAAATGACTGTAGATTATCTGCAAGCTAGGTGGAGGTTTAAACACAATAATCAAATGCGGGTACCTCCATATCAATACCCTCATAAAGACCCGCATCAATAAAAATGTATTTTTATTGTATTTGTGAAAATGTAATTTTGTTTTTATTTGTATAATAATGTAATTTTATTTTAGTTATATAAAATTGTAATTTAATTTTTATTTGTATATAAAATAAAAATATATTAAAAAATTAAAACATAAAAGTAATATTATCACAATAATGACAGACAAGAGATGATGATAATATTATTACAATAATAGTAAACAAGAGAGGATGTCAATATTCTTATCCATAAAGGTATTCAATATGATCGGAATTTCACAATTCATCACAAGTTTACCAATTTGATATGAAGTTAGTGTCAATATTTCTATAAATTCACGATTCACGATTCACAATTCACAATTATTCATATTTATTCATAATTCATTCATAATTCTTTCATAATTCGACTCTGTAATGTCTTGATTTTATATTGATTAGGTATACCAAACAATAGAGGAGTTGATGGATTGGGTGCAAAACACGACACACACTGTTGGATACGTTATTGTCACACAAAGAACGAAGAAGACCGTATACGGCTTCATAAACAAGGCATTCCTTATGTGCGATTATAGTGGTGTATACAAGCAAACATCAGATTTAATTACACATTCAGGCATAAAAAAAGGATGTCCATTTCAACTTATAGCAAAATATCATGAAAAAGATGGAGGTTGGAAAATACATGTTGTGTGTGACCAACATAACCATGAACCATCTAAATTTCTAGAGGGCGTGCTTATGCAAAAAAAGATTGTCCAAAGAGGAGAACGCATTGGTGGAAGACCTTACAAGAAAGAATACGCAGTCACGTGATATTCTTACGGCATTAAAAGGAAATAATGATAAAAATGTGTCTACAATTGAAACCTTGTACAATGCATAGACGAGGATACTAAAGTTGGATAAAGTTGGAAGCACTGATGTGTGTAAAGTATATATATTTTAAATAAGAATTTTTCATATAATTTGATTTTTAATTTAAGAAATGATTATCACTCTTAAACCAACTACACACAATAAGCAAGCGCACCTATCGCATGATAATATAGTTTTAGGCAAGAACCGAGTATCGATCCATGGACACAATGGCTCCCAATACTAAAGCATCATCTCTATTTAACCGATCAATTACATTTGGATTTGTGAGTATTATAATTAACTAAAATGATTAGAAAATTAAACTATTAAATTAAGAAAGTAAATATGAATATACACAATCAATTAAAGATACCAAGTGGACTTTGATTCCACTTAGCATTGAATTAAAAACTAGCACAAACTCGATGTGAGACCATTTTTTACAAATGAAACATGGAAGTAGCCTAAATCCCCCGTCAAGGATATCTAGACATATAACCATTTGGAAATCTAGATTGATAAACATGCAATAGTCACCTAAAGTTATGCCATGAAGAACTAATATTATAATTATGTCGATGTTAAAGATGAATTAGACTCCTGTTAGGGTTACCTAATTTCACAAATCTTTGGAAAGTTAACACGATAAACACATGATAACAATCTCAACTTAGGAAAAATAGACAAAACTATAATTACTCTTCAACTCATAAACTTCATACCACGATTACAAAACAATTCATAACCAATGACACGAGAGATTTATGACATATACCATGGTTTTCTCAAACATAAGTGTAAGGATGCACATTTAACCAATTCTACTAAACCTTCAACCTTCATTCACCATTCCTACTCAAATGTCACAAGATTACATACAAAAGATGCAATTATATGCATAAGTCTTGTAAGAACATGAAGTTTCCAATATAACATGCTTACAATACCCACAAGGTTGAACATTTATCAAACTAGAACAAACACACATAATCATTGAAGAATAATCAAGTTTCATCATAGCATCAACATAAACATCACCAAGAATCATATACAAGTTGTTAAATCATACTAAGTTTCATCTAATCCAAGTGATAATAAGAGTTTAACCCATAAGGTTTACAAGAGACACACCCAAACTCAAGAATATGGAAGAACTCATAGTAGATCTAGAGAAATTCAAACTAATTTTGAGTGGAAATGGGTGGATGATGTTAGATCCTTCTTGAAAGTGTGAAATCTTCAATCTAGGCCTTCAAATCTTCCAAAAACTCTTGAGAAATGCTCAAAGATACCTAAGGGTTTGAGGGAGGCTAGAGTTTTGAAATAAATGAAAGTTATGTTGGAAATGAGGTGTACTAGGGTTACAAACCTGTTTTCTGCCCGAATATGGCCATATCTGAAGTGATATGACCATATTCAGCATCAAAAATGAACTATTTATAATTTGACAGCTTATATGACCGTATTCAGCTTCAATATGGTCATATCAGAAGTATTTTTTTCTCTAGAACCTCTTCAAATCTTGGACTTTCTTCACAAAAATCACCAAGCTTCATCCGAAACCTACAAAATTCAAATAAAACACAAAAAGTGTCTAAATTATGAATTTTGTATAAAAAATAACTTAAAATACAAAGAATATATATTGTAAACATGTATATTTATTATCATATCAAGTGCAATCCATTCTCCAATCTTTGTAGATGGATGGATATATCTATGATTTTAGTACAGATGACGAGTCAAATCAATTAAATGATTTATTTTTTTGTCAATCCCACTTCATAAAAAATATGATGTACGTTTCCGCGTATGATTATTTTAGATTGCACGTACAAGACGAACATGTATCGTCTTACTTTTCTTCAAATTTTTTGTTTAACTTCAACAAACAAGACATTTTGTATTATTTTCGCGTTCACACGAAATGAGAACAAAGAGAACTTCAAGTGGGTTTAAATTGTCTGAGAAAGACACTGGATGACCGTATATTATTATATGTCATAGTAGCAGATAGAGAGTTGGCTAATGGATGTATGCCAAGTAATTTTCCCAGAAGCAACCGATTACTTTGCAGATATCACATACAGGAGAACATCAGAAAACATTGCAGGCTATCTTTCAACAATGGATGATCATGCCTTACACAAGAATTTTTATCGCGAACAAATTTAATGTAATTCTTCAATGCTTATCTCCCATTGAAACCGTGACTTATTTTCCACTCTACACAGGTCCGCATAATCTCATGTACTACCAATTCATTACTATTACACATGTGTATGGATTTCACTACGTCTCTGTACACTTGGAGGGTGAATATCCATGTCTTTTAAAAAGCCGTTATGGAATTTTCACAAAGGTAATAATACGGCTGCCTGGGAAAAAATGTATGATGAGAGACCTCAAAAATAAAATCAATATATACTTTAAAATAAATCTGTTACTCGTTTAAATATAGATTAGATTAGTCTCATTTGAATTTTAAGTACTCATTTATAAAGTTCTAAAATTATACATTTTTATTTATTTATTTTTGTATTTTGATTTCTGATAATGTAAATCAAATATTTTGTTATATAGTTATATACTTATATACATATATAAATTATTTAAATTATATTATAACAATATGAACTATATAAGTTTTATTTGTATTTCTAAGTATTCATATTATAAAGTTCAAAAATTAGTCATTTTTTAATTTATTTATCTATTTTATTTCTAATAATATAAATCAAATATG
>CM044010.1:76617911-76727911 GCA_024085815.1 Flaveria linearis
ATATATATATATATATATATATATATATATTGTTGGAAGTGAAGAGTTAATAAAAAAAGTTTAAAACCAAAATTAACGTATGTGTAAATTTCAACAATTTTCATCTCTGAATTCTAAATGGTAACATTTCTAGCTACAACCCATAATAGGTTTAACAGGTCAATCCACTTATTAAATGAGTCGTTTTTTATTAACCGTTAAATAAACAATTCATCTAAAACTTATAATTTCTTTTGTCAGTTTGGGTGTTTTGTGTCGTTATGTACCTTCCTTGGTTGTAACTGTAGAAAAATGTACCGTTGGATCCCACTCACCAACTTGTTGATCCAACTGCCTTCTTTTCCTCTTTACTTTCTGCATTAAGACTTTAAGTCAATATTATCCATATCTATTATTAATTCCAATTATTACGATCACGCTTGATCGAAGTAAAAGAATATAGTTTCATACTATCCTAGCAACATTAATTATTATGTAGTGGAAATTACTGTTTTCAAATATAAAAATATCATAACCTACAAATAAATTCTGTTAATTTTTTTGGTACCTTTTCGCTAATTAAAATGAACTTTTATAATCATTATGTAATATGATGGTAAAATCAAACTATAATAAAGATATGTCGATAGTTTTATAATGTTAGGAATATTCAATTTAGAATTAAATCTGTAAATACATATAAATAATCTCTTTCACTTGTGTACTATTTATTATATAAATCTATCAAAATGCTTGTAATTTACTACTTTTAAGATAAATTTTTAAAATTTGTGATATCTATAGTTCTTTTGATATATGCATTGTATATATGATATTTTATAGTTTTTCTAAAAAATCGAAGAGGGATGATTATAATAAACAACAATGAAAAGATAAAATCAAATGATATCCTTTTAAATTAGTAAGTTTTATGAAGTGCTATTTATATTGTTTATGTAGTTCATAATAGTTTTTTTATTTATTATTAAATATAAATCAATTTTATAATGAACACAAGATTTGTTATATGAAACCAGGACCTTATATATAAACCATCAATCATCTTTGGTTAAACTGGAGTGAACAGTAAAAGGCCTGATTTAAAGGCTTTTGTTTATATAAATTCTTTAAGGAACTGAATTTGTTAAAAAAAGAGTAAATTACACAAATCTTTGCTGAAGGTTGTTCAAATTTCGTCATTTGTTTTTGGGATTGAAAAATTACAGATTTGATCCTAAGGATGTAACATGTTCGTCCCCCTGTTTAAACGTCCGTTGTTTTTACGTTAAAAATCAGAACATGACAATTTTACCCTTGCAAACCACACACCCCACCTTGCATTTCCGGCGAACCTGTAACAACATTATCTTGCAAACCAAATACCCCCACCTTCACATTATCATTATTACAATTCTACTTCGTGTATTCAAGTTCAGAATCTCTATTCATGCATTCCAAGTTTTTTTTTGTTCATGTGTGTGTGTTTGTAGTTAGCATTACATTGTTGAAAGATAGAGAAAGAAATGAAAAAAAGATAATAGATTAATTTACCATAAGAAAATACTAAATACACTATTTGGTAAATATTTCAAACTATGTCATTTCGGTAAATAATTTATTAAACTACACTTTTTTGTGTAAAAAAATCTCGATCAACAAGGCGATAGTTGCAGCGGCGGTAGTGATGGCTAATTTTGTTAGGTTAATCTTGATCGGGTTAGTTATGATGAACGGGTCACGGGTTATTAGAAAGTTTATTGTGTCACATGTTTTTATATTAGTTGGCCATAGTTAGATAGCAAGATTAGTGAGTCTAGATAATGTAGTAATGGGTTATTGGGTAAGTTAATTTTTTTTCTTCTAGGTGCAAGATGTGTTTTTTCTATTTAATATGAATTTGAGAATGAATGAATAACAAGAGTTGAGTATGATCTTGGCCTGAAACCAACATTTGGTATCAGAGCGCAAGGTTAGAAGAAGAGGGTCGGTTTGAGAGTCGGAAGAAAGAAGTTGAAGAAGCAAGGCGACAGCGTGGCTGCTGTCGTCGGAAGCAAGCTAGCGGTAAGGGAGGAAACTCAGCATCCTTGTAGTTGTGCTGGGGACGTATGATGAAGCAAGGCTGACCAGAAGCCAACAATCAAAAGAAAGAGAGCAGAAGTAGCGTCGGTTGGAACGGTGGAGAGCCTTCATTGTTTTAGTTGATCGAAGCATTGAAGAACTAGCAAGCAGGTCAATGAAAGAAATCAGGGAGCATCAGAATTGTAGAAACGGGGAGGTAAGTGTTAAAGGAAGCAAGGTGGTGGAGTTAAATACAAGGAAGCAAGCAAACACACACCTCCAATGGTGAAAATTTACAGAAAGCTTGAATTAAAAAAAAAAAAAAAAAAAGAAAAAAGAAAGAAGAAAGCAAAAGCAAGCAGAAGCAGTAGCAAGATACCGGACCCTTATGGTTCGAGTAGCAAGAGCAAGAAAAAGAAAGCGAGCAAGAAAGTAAGCAAGTTAGCAGGAAGATGATTTGAAGTAAGCAAGCAAGAAAGAATCGAATCAAAAAGCAAGAAAAACGGTACCGGGTATAGAAGAAAGAGCAGAAAGAAGGAAGAAGAAGCAAGAGAACTGGGAACCGGATCAAGATTAAGAAAGTGAATGTGAGTTAATCTTGATCGGGTCAAGTTATGGTGAAAGGCCTCAGGGCCGTGAGGCCTCGAAATTTAATTTTCACAACTACATCTACTCACGGCCCGTGTAGGGACAAACGGCCCGTAAATGTCCGCTCCCACTGAATGACTGATTTGACTACCGACAGACCATACGGCCGTGAAGGGTCTTACGGCCCGTAAGAAGGGCGTCCATTTATCCCTGAGGGCGTCTCTCTTTAGTAGGCCCCCTAATATTCAGTAAAATCAAGTTTGAACTTGCTGTCGGGAAAGTTGCAATAAAATCCAAACTAGAGGTGGTCAAGTTGTTTGGCACTCAATTATTTTATTAACATGATAAACAATTTAAATATATACGGAGATATTGTTAATTGGGGTTAGCCTACTTGGTAGAGGTTTTGTCTCTTAGATAAGAGATTATGGGTTTCAAACCCAGGCATGATGTAACTTGGTGTAATTTAAGAGTAGAGTATGATAGATTTGACGTTCAATATATATATATATATATTATATATATAATATATATATATTCAAAAAATTACAGTATAAAATACCCTATACCACAAATTAAATAAAACCCTGAATACATAAATTCAAAAGATTTTGTTCTGGGTTAAATTTCTTATTTACAATCATGGGGCACTTAAATTAACAAGACATTTTATTACTTAGTAAAAATATTTATACTATTCCAACATTACGATATACTTATACATCAGAGATTGTTTTATTTGTATTTCTAAGTATTCATATATAATTATTTAAATTATTTTATAAAGTATGAATTATATAAATTTTATTTGTGTTTCTAAGTATTCAAATTATAAAGTTTAAAAATTAGTCATTTTTTGATTTAACTATGTATTTCACTTCTGATAATATAAATCATATATGTTAACTTATATAGTTATATACGTATATAAATTAAATTTTATAATAAAAGATATATAATATAAACTATATAACTAAAAGGTCTACATAATATATCATATAAAAATTTGAATATATAATGGTTGTGTGTGTATATATATGTATATATGTACTGGTAGGGTTATACTAAAAAGGGATTTAAACTAAAAAGTGTAAGAAAGATTGTGGGCTTGACACATATTCTTTTATTATTTTAAAAGTAGGACATTTTGATCATTGCGTCAAATATATCAATTTATTGTGTATTATACGTTCATTGTGTCAAATATCAGTTTATTTTGTCATATGTTTTACATCATTTGTTATATATATTAATAATTGTGTTTTACGTTTTAGATTATTTTGTGTTATTTTTCTCATTGATTATATAGATTTGCTATCTATCATTGTGTTTTACAATTGAAAATACAAAATGATATAATTTCATTAATATATATTTTAAAACTTATAATATTGAAGATAACATAATGTGTTATTTTGTTATTTTATAGTTTATATAAACTTGTTGTTTATCATTGTGTTTTACAATAAGTACACAATGATGCTATCTCACTAATGTATTTTTCAAAATACATAGTATTTAAGATGACACAATGACGATCAAAAGACACAATGAAACATTATGTTATTATGTTATTGTTTTTAATGTATTAGATTAATTAATTGTTAATTTATTATTGTGTTATACATATTAAAGATATATAATAATGTTATTCAACCATTATATTTTTATTAAATTCACCAGAAAAACAAAATAGTATTCAAGAAAACACAATAAACAACAAAAAGACACAATGAACTGTACTAAATACATAATGCCGAGATATGAGCTTAAAACGTAAAAAAAAATATTATTTTTTATATAACAATACTATACTCGTTTTAAAGAGAGAAAAAAACTCGTTTTTATGGTGTAGTTTATATAAAAAAAATAATGTCGTGCATAAAATTTATGATTGTTTAAAAAATAGGGGGAACTTGTAAAAAGTTAACAAAAATGATTATTTTTAAAATACATATTTAACAAACTTTTTCGTAGAATTTAATCTCAATCATTGATAAAAAATATTGATGGTTAAGATTACTTTTTACACTTTGTAAATTTAATAGACTTTTTATTTGAACCATCCTTTATATATACGTACAAATAGTCTGTAAAAGAAGAAAATAATACTGAACTCTAAAAGTAAATGCTCGCTTTCATGCGGTCGTTTACGATATATTGTCACATCACCGACAATTGACTATAAACGGTCTTCTAAGAAGCATAAACGGTCGTTTACAGTGTTGAAAAACAGTCGTTTATTTTGTCTGAAAAACGGTCTTCTAAGTAAATGCGGAACTAAGGATGCATGAAACAACCCCAACGTAAAAGACCTTCAGGTTTTTGTGATTTCTCATCCCTCGAATTATCCATTATTTGAAATTTAAACATCCACTTTTTTATTTTTATATTATTTCATTACTTTTTTTTTTTTTTGACATAATACAGATTCAAAGTGCGAAAATGAGACAAGATTTGGGAAGAACGAAAAGATGCAAGGAAATGGTGTTTTAAATTAGGGATTCTTGGATGAGAAATTCTCTTTATACAGAACCCATGTTCAAAGTCAAACAATAACAGGAAATACAGGAAGAAGAAACTTAAGAACAACCCACAACGGAACGATGGTCAATTCAATGGAAGATGAGACCAACTCCACAAAGTTCAAACGTCAAGCCAACAAGTAGGCAAGAATATGAAACACCAAAGAAAACCCATTGAATAACTCCACAAAATTCGAACTTGAAGGTAGGTCGTAGAGGTAGAACTTGAACAAATATAAAAGAGGGTTGAAAGTCACCGGACCTATAATTTTTTTTTCTTATCGTTATATCTGGGGAGGATTCAACACGTATAAAATTTTCTGACAAAATACGAATAAATTTTTAGTTCTAGGTGAAAAAAACGAAAGGCCCTGTAAAAGCTTCGTCCATGGCTCGCAGGTGGCTGCAGGGTGGAGACCAAGAGCGGTGGTATCAGCTTCATTCTTGGTGCATGAAGAGGGGCAAACTGTTCAACTACAATGTGTAGAACATGAAACTTGAAGTCATAAGCTCCTCTTTCTTATGCATCACTCAGATTTACAAAACCCACTTATAAATCTCAATTTTCACTCTCTTATGCACCAATTCAAGAACCCAATTGAAAAAAAAAATACCGTTCTTGAGTCGAGATAAAACTAGGGTTCGGAAGGGGAAGGTTAGTTTACTTTTTTAATTTAATGCCAATGCAGTTTAATCATTTTTTAGAAAACTAGCAAAAAATCTCACCAGTTAACATAAAAAATGACTCGTGCAATTAATAAATATTATGAGCGAGAAGATACAATTATTAGCTATATATAGCTAAAGGATGGTTAACATTAATACCACAATTTTCTGAAATGCTAATGTACAAGGCACATGCAACAAATCATAGACACCGATCGATAGATGTAAGATGAATATAGATTCAGTTCGCCAGTGAAGTAAACACAAATGCAATATTGATTCTGCATTTTATGTACAGCAGTTTCAACTTTCCACAAGAAAAAATAAAATAAGATACCCCTAATTAATTAACTCTATTTATTCTCCCAAATCCTACTCTTCTATTTGCTGATGATATAATATTTGAAATCCTGTTTTACACCATCGTACATTACGCGTTAAAAACGTTTTTCATAACTTATAACCAGTCAAGTTCCCGATGATGCCTGCAGAAGTCGATATACATGCAAAACGACACATTATTGAGCCGCTTTACGTCCTTTTCTTTTCCTGTTATTACCCCCATGTTGCAATTAAAATGAATTTGAATGATATTTGCACCTTACAATGGATTTAAATCCAAAGATGGTTTAAAGTTCACTTTGTCCCTTAGAAGTAGATGAGATACAGAATCAGCCAAGACCGCGTGTCCACCATATTGCCTTCCTGGGCTCTGCTTGGCCCGAAACATATCAGGGACAGGATCACGATAAGGCATGGTGGTAGGTTTTGAGATCTCGTGCAGGTAAACTGACTGGTTAACGTGATGATATGGGACTTTAGAACTATTAATGTTGGTCAGTGGAGTTGATGTGCCTGAAGTGGTTCGTGGGCTACATATGGGTGACGGGGACAGCCTTCCGTTTACATGTTGTGGTGATCTTGAATGTAAAAGTGGGCTTCCGATCGGTGAGACAGGGCACGATATATTCCTTGGAATTTGAATATCACTACAAAAGTATAATACAAGGACTTAGACTATAAGCCACAAAAGTGATAATTAGTATTATTGACCTACAGGTGGCATATTCGACACATTTATTTGGGTTATGGTTTAATTCTATTCGATCAAATGGGTAAAATCAAAAGATGCCAAAAAGTTGGACAGTTTGAATCACCCAAACTTCTTTATGATTCATACCCTCGTTACCTTCTAAATCGCTTTTGTATAATCACAATTAAGATCGATTGTTTATTAAAAGTTGGACATAAGTGTTTTGGGTTGACCCATACCAAAAGTCTACTCGGTTATCCAACTACCCAATGTGTCGAATCTGCCCATTTTGCAACATATAAATAAATCCATCATTGTAAATCATGTGCAATAAAGAAATATACTTTTTCATGGAAATATTTTATATGTAAATGTGTGTGCGGGGAATAGGCTTCAGGAAGGCATACCTGGAAATAAACGCAGGTCTTGGTACTCTAAATGAATGGGTGGCAAGTTTATCTGAATCCAAGGCTTGCCAATTTCTTGGATGTCCAACTCCCTGGATAACAATAATGAACAGTTACAATAAATTCCCTTTTATAGTCCCAACAACAAAAAATACCCACAAATATGCAACAAATCTTAATAATATATTTATGTCAAGCACTTGTGTCATGTATATGAAGATATTATTGTCAGTTTCTTGGTACAAGTATTGAGGTTTGTAGAAAAAATCACAAAAAGAATCACCATTTAAGTAAAAGAAGACGATTACTTTTCAAGGAAGCAAGGAGACAAAGCTACACAATAAAAGTAGAATTAACATGAAATCGATGGATATTAAGGGAACAACACAAGCATATATGTTACAAAATATAGCAGAGATTTTACCCCATTTGTAGGTGGATCGGATGGCTCAGAATGTGATAACGGCCTCTCTAAAGGAGCATCATTTTTTACAAAACTGTGTTCCAACAACTGAGCAGCTGTAGGACGTTGCAGTGGATTTCTCTGTAGACACTTCCTTACAAAATCCTTCCCTTCATCTGAGAGATGATCTGGAATAACAGGGAGTTCTTTACTGTTTCCAATCTTAAACAAGGCAGCAACCTATAACAAAAATATATTAGAAAGAATAATGGGATGGATTTAATGGATCATGTAAATAAAGCAAGATTAAGTTCTGACCCCCTCATACTGGCTCCAAGGTGGTTTTGTTGTTGCCATTTCTATAACTGTACACCCAAGACTCCAAATATCAACTGCAAGGTTGGAACCATTGCTGTTCTTTATGATCTGCGTCGGCAAAGGATATCATATAAAATTCTATATAATTTTAATTTGTAAGACGAAGGAAATATTATATACCAACCTCAGGTGCCATCCAGTAAGGACTTCCTTTGAATGACAGCGGACAAGTCTGCCCTGTGATCTGCAATGTTTGTGGAAGGAGTTTCTAAGCATCATAGATTCTTCACGACTACTTGTATTTATTTATACTTTTAAATATGAAATTGCCAGACAGGAGTAAAATGGTAAAAATAGGAAAAAGAAACCCATCAACTTGAAAGCAGATGGCTTTTGAGGTTACTAATTAATGTTCCCAAATACTCCAGGAGTCATTGAATAAAGGTGTGATTGAAATCTTGTTGCGAATATGCGACTTGAAGACGCAATAATTAGTGAAGTTTTGGATATTTAGTTTCATATCAGCTGCAACAAAACTGATTATCTGAAATAAATTAATTACTTGCTCTTTCTTTTAACCTGATGTGAGAGACTTTCGCTCCATTTCAGAAAACCTCTCTTTTTTCACACAGAAATTTCTTTTGTGGTCTTTTTGTCTAGTAATTTATTAACAGTCCGAATTTGCCAAACAGTTAAATACTTAATTATCTTATTATTACGAATTCAAACAGTAACCGCATCCAGACTCCGTTTTCTATAGCCTGTACAACCAGTTATCTGATGCTGCTTAACATCATATAATCACTTCCAAAACACATATCCAAATATCCCCAAGAATGGTAACAAAGATATGTGAGGGGCTTACTCATTTCTTGTTTGATTAGTTATTTTTTCCGACTGCTAACCAGTTACTAAACTTACATATTAACAGATATGTAACTTACATGCTTTGCCATTCCAAAATCTGCCAACTTAACCCTGCCATTAGGATCAACAAGAATATTTGCTCCTTTAATATCCCTGCAAACGTATTTCATGATACCCAAATTTTGGTTATGTTAAAGAACATATGTGCAGTTCAAATTTAGCAAAGAATACGGATTTGCTTCAAATGATTAATTGATTCACCTATGAATAGTATTCTTAGCATGTAAATATGCTAGCCCTGACAAGATCTGTTGGGTGTAACTTCGAATAGCCAGCTCACCAAATTGTCCATAATCTTGAAGAAGTTTATATATAGAACCACCCGATACATATTCCAAATAAATATAAAGTTTGTCATCCACCTATATAAAAGTCAAGGTTCAGGGAAACTGATATAAAGAATTATTTATCAATATATAAATTCTTTAAAGACAAGAAAAACAATAATGATAATCAGTCACGTATTACACGTGAGCTATGAGGTAAGAAACTTGCCATTTCAGATCCATAATACCGCACAATATTTGGATGGCTTAACCGGCTCAATAAATAAACTTCCTGCAAAAATTGAGAAAATATAACAGTAAATGGTTTGGCAAACAGGAAATTATTTGAGAAGTAGAAGGGAAAAAGTTATGAATGTGTTCAAATTTGTTAAGAAGTTAATATACATACTTGACCCAACTGTTTTGCACTTTCCTTGGACTTCGCATCATCAGAAAACAATGTAACTTCCTTCATAGCACACATTTCACCGCTATCACTACACGGGCAATATAAGCCCAAATAAGAGACAACTCAGGTTAGACACAAAAACTTAAAGACTGAATTAAACAAAAAGCCAATCATCATATACTATATTGTGGTTCCAAGATATGATGTCATCAAAAACCTCTTGAGCACTTAAAGCGGGCGGCTGCTCCATGCAAACCAGAGCAACATAGGCAAGACTAGAATTGAAAATTTCCACCCATTCATATATACAGATAGCTCGATTTGGGTTGTGTTAGATCTCTAACACGTTAAGCTAAAATGTGATCAAATAAGAAAAGCCTTGAGCCTTCTGAATTGCTTTATTTTGGAAAAAATAAAACATTTAGATGTTTACTGTAATTATAAAGTATCCTAATCATATATAACACACCAATCATTTATGAGAATCAAAGTGTTTGGAACCTGATAACCCAATACCAACCGACCCATTTTGCCCAACCCACCCATGTTGCTACCACTAGACCAAGTCACCAAACAAAAACAAGTACTTAAAAGTAAACATGAAGTAGCAATCGACCAATATCATACCTGTTGAAACCAACGTAAACATGCCCAAATGAGCCTCTACCGAGCAGCTTCCCCTTCTTCCATCTCGAGCCCGGGCTAGGTAAATTATCGGGCCGTCCTGGACTTCGTGGTACAGAAGGTGATGTTGCTGCTGAATTTGACTGAGAGAAAGGTAGAGAATTGGAAATTGTGACCGGAGGAAGTGGTAACCGGTGACTTTTTTGTTTCACATCTTCGGGTCGGTTATTTTGTGACTCAATGGCGGCACCACCAGCTCTTGGATGAAGTGGTGTGACTGCCCCACTATGAATTCTAGAGCTCGGGCCTGGACTCGTCATCTTGGGACTAGGAAGTGGAGAACATTCCGGGCTACCCCTGCTGGGTTGCCAAAATAGCCCTGCCATGTCACCACCCATAGAGTTATGTCCAGAATTCTGACCTGACCCAGGACTGGAGCAGTGGCCCGATCCAAGGAAAGGAAAATCCGGATTAGGTTTCGAGGAGAAGAAAGCAGAGTTAATGACTTGCTCGGTTCCAAATGCTCGTAATGGGCTTCTAGAAGGGCTTGATATGGAGCTGTCTGGAGCACTGAAGATGGCACCATGGTATGCGACCGGCAGATTAGGCACATGATTGCTTAACATTTTTCTTCTAGGAGGTGAAGAAGATGTATGATGATCGAAAAGATGGTCTGGTTGTTTTGCTACATCTCTCGGGTGAATTTTCATGACAGGCAACTGATCTTTAATAATCATACTTCAGCACAAGAAAAATAAAATTAGTTTTTTTAATCAAAATATTATTATTATTATTTTTTTTGAAATTTCAAATGAATAAGCTTACTTGGAAGGGCTGCCAGCTGTTGTTCGACTTCCGGTATCATAATCAGATGCCAATGGGCTAAGCTGGCTCGAGTCAGGTGGATCATCACTATCACTAC
The DNA here is from genome assembly GCA_024085815.1 of Flaveria linearis. Lineage (NCBI taxonomy): Eukaryota > Viridiplantae > Streptophyta > Magnoliopsida > Asterales > Asteraceae > Flaveria > Flaveria linearis. The sequence continues at coordinate 76,629,037 of CM044010.1, forward strand.
AACATTCACTAAACACAGATTCTGCTCCATCAAAATCTGCAGCATCAGGCCTGGCCCGTGTGTATCCAGTATGTGGGAGTGGAAGATACGGTGACGGTTTGGACCCTTTTTCTTGTCTTGGTTTTCCAGATACCATGATTCCCGACTCGGTTCGAGCCACACGGGTTGGGTGAAGACCCGGAAGCGGAAGTGGTTGAGCCTGAGGCCTTTCTTGAAAACTTTGACATCTAGCCACAAGTTTGGATTCCTTGGAAGGTGACACGGATCTGGATTCAACCCTCGATAGTGACCCGAGCTCTGAAACTGTGTCACTGCAGTCTCTCCTTGAACCACCAGATCTATTGGTTGATTTTTTATCAGAAGGGATTCTAAACTTTCTGATCGTGTCAATGATACCCTCCTTGCTTGTCTTCTTCTTTGTTTCTTTTGATGATGACTTACCCCACCATGAACGCATATTTTCTGATACTTTACAGAAGAAATAGAACCCAAAGTAAAATCCACCAATGATCAGTCAATTCCTTCACATGAGATTATTCAGTATGTCTCAAACTTTAATGCTTGATTCCACAATGCGAGCACTGAATGCAAAAGGTTCATATTTGGAAATATTAAACAAAGGATGGGCAATTAGTGACTAGGAAGATATGGAAAGAATATCAATTATAAAATGTTAACTGTTAACAATCAGGAACTTGTGACCCGTAATACTATTCAAGACTACCATGTTATTTTATGCCAAGTAAATTATGGGCCTCTACTGTATTTCTTGTTTTCAAGTGGTACCATAAGTATTTAAGCATCTTTGAGACCTTTCTCTAAACCATTATCCAGGTATTAAGTAATCTTAAGACGGTTGCTTGAACAGATCCATTGCCTATATAGTTGTCTATTTGTTATCACTATATTTCTTAAATCAGCATATTCTAACTTCTTGTCATCCCTCATACAGTATTGTTGTCCACAAAATTAGCATCATATATACAAGATAAAAAGACAAAGAACACAAACTTAAAACATTAAACCAATTGTCCCAAAACGAAGAAGAAAAAACAACATTAGGCATCATTTCAAAGAACTCAAATTAAACTTACTTAAACAGCTAAATCACGTCGATCAACATGACTATTCACATCTACTCCAAACAAATCCTACGGTCCAACCTCCAATTCAGTCAATCAATCTCCTACAATCCAACTTTCAACAAACAAACGCACTCACAATGCTATCCCGATCCACTACAACAACTGATCTTCGAGAATCTACACCAAACGAAACCCTCACCATTCACAATGTCCGATTAGGTTATCAATCAATTCGATCCACACCGGAGCAAAATCACAGCATTCGAACACGGATCTACCTAAAACCGAATCGAGAATCGAACTAACAGACCTAAACAACTCCAAAACGCAACATATTCACCGATTAGAACATGAAAACTAACCTTAGCAGATTGAGCATCAAACACGCGAATAACAGCACCAGTGAAAGCTTGACGTCCGAATTAAGCTAGAAGAAGAGCAAAAAAGGTGAAATCTAGTGAAAAGATGATGGAATTGTGAGGTTTTCAAGTGATGTTCTTGAAGAATAATGAATAAACTGTGTGTGTGAGAGAGATGGTGTTGTGTTGTGTTGTGTTGTGTTGCTCTAATGTTCTCTTTATTTTTTGCTTTCGCTTTAGTTTTGTTTAATGGTGGAGAAAGCGAGTGGACTTGTGGTAGTGTATAAATGTCAATAATAATGACATATGTTATGATTGTATAAGACAACAAAATCTAGAATAAGGAAGATTTAATGATGTGATTTGTATGTTTAAATAGGTAAACATGTTTAGTATTTTATATTTCTAGTTAAAGAATATTGATAGAGGTTGATATTTTGTGTGGTTGGAAATCTTTATTATTGTTATTGTTGCTAGTTTGGTTTTCTTAAACAATAAACTTAGTAGTTTTATAAGTAAAAGCAAGAAATCTTACAATATATTATTATTATGATAATGTTGACTCATAATACTTGAAAATTTCCTATTTATTAGAGAATTTAGGGTTATGATAAATAGAATAATTTAAAGATTTTTTATCAAGTTTATTAAGACTTTAATGTGATTTAGGCTTTAAGAATTCTTATATTAAAGTCTTAGTTTTTAAATAGCCTAAATCTTTATTTAATTTTAGGATATTCAGCTGGTCATTATCTATTACTTAACCTAATATGGAAAATTCAGCCAATGGGCCAAATAAAACAAGATGACTAATTTAATTAGATTGTGTTCTTGCACTAATCAATGGATAAAACTCATTCAAGCTTCTTGCACCTTTCTTTTCTTATGTGGGTCATTGGTTCATGTATTCGTTGCAATGAGTCCCGTTCCACGTTGTCAAGATGTTTGTCTTTTTTTTTTATTGGTTAGCTTCTTCTTGTATTTCTATCATTCTCTCCCTCTTTGTAACGGTTCATCCTCGAATACAATGATCAACATCAAATTGAAAAGAGACAAATCATAAACATTGAAAATGACACTTATAACATAATCTTCATGTGAGTTATGCTTGTAAGAATTATCATTAGTATGGACCATCACTTGGAATAAGGATGGTATCAAATCCGATGAAAATACTCGAAACCCGAGACATTTGAGACGGGTATGGTATCAGGTTAGCAGGTATGAGAACGGGTATGAGATTAATTTTTATTTTGTTCACGTGTATGGGATTGCATCGTATACTCATTTACCAGACCTGATTACCTCATTAAGTATACCCGTTTACTCGATTATATATCTGAAGTTATTTATTTTTTAATTTATTTTACTTAATAATTATGTTATATATATAATTTTATTTTTACTTATCTTTTTACTTTATGTTGAATATAAACTATTAAGTTTACTATCATTTACATTAGATAATATCTTACAAAGTTACAATATAACTCGATATTTGTCCCTGAAATTTAATTGTAGTGTAGTGGAATATCAAGAAAAAATATTAAAGATTAACCAAATATATTTCTAATACATATATTAGCTTTAACAAGTAATTTTTTTATAACCTTAACGGATATACCCGATTACAAGGGAGCGCATGATTGAAACCTGACGGGTTTGAGCTGGGTATAGGACACGTTTGTCTAACTGGGTCTGGGTTTGGAATTAACCATACCCGTTCAATTGTCATCTTTAACTTGGAACGATCCATCACCACGAGGATGTAAAATTATATGCCTAGAAAAAGTGAATCTATCTCTCCTCATGTGAACCAAAGTCATGTTAATCAGAACATGTTTGATATAACTTTCTTTACTATTGGTGTATACATACCCATTATATACCATGTTGGAATATTTGAGGCCGAAGCTAATAGAAAAACATTTAATCTGTTTTGATAACTATTGAAATGCTTATGAAGAAACAAAGCTTCCAATTCAAAGTCCAACTTCCAGTAACATAGTCTACTTCCGATGGAATAACAGTGTGCTTCTGATTCACAGGAAGCTTTCGAAGACACAACAACTTTCGGTTGAGTTTCACTTCCAATGATAACAATTTATAATCTACTATCAATGTGTAGTTTCGATAACTAGTGGAACAACATTCATGATGCACCAAACAAGAATCCATTGCTATATATGCTATAATAGTTTTGTTGTTTATTTTTATATGGTATTTGATCAGATAGTAGAAGTTCGGTGTTTAAAGGTTTTACGCTTTAATTCATAAGGAATAGAGTTACTTTTCAAATTGCTCTAAGTTTGTAGGTGAAACTTGAAGAATATGAAAGAATGGGGACGCAAATTGGAAGCATGGGGATGAAGAAAACACACAGAAAGATGTTGCCGGATCATTGGTAACCTAAAATGAGCATAATTTAAGCTACGGAAAAAATTACGGGACCCACAACCTATCAACGGAAATCTCTTGAAAATATGCAATTGAAAATGAGAAGTTACATAGGATGGGTGGCACCACCGATGATGTCGACGTCAGTGACACCATTAGAACAGTCGTCGATCAAAAGATTCGCCATATATAGTTAGTGCTGGGACGCCACCGTCATGGAGCTTCGTGTTTTGGTCTTTTGTTTCAAACACTTTGGGTAGTAGTTCTATTCATCAATTATGTTGCACTTTGGCTATCAGGGCGCCAAGGGTCGTTTGTTAAATATCACCGGTTCTAGTTTCTCATTTTTGAGTTTAATCAAGGCTTATAAAGGATTTCTTATTCCCTATCATGTGGGTGCTATAACACTTTCAAGACACCAACTATATTTTAACTTCTTCCTTGTTAAATATCATGAACAGTGTCTTCTTCTTCGTTTCAATCATCTTATTGCATGAGGTTTGTGCCTTTCTTCTCGTCCTGAATGTTGTTTGACGTAAAACAACTGGTACGCCTGAGTTTTTGGCAATGTTAACATCGAATTTAGGCAAAAGACCTTCCTCTTTCTATCCCTTTTGTTTGGGATGAGTTTTCATACCTTGGGGGATCTTTCATAAATTGTATTATGCACTTAGAAGGCTTGATCTATCAATGTAGCATCGTATTCTTTTAACTGTAGTTCATGAGATTGTAGTAAACATATTAATTCTTTGGTGGATACAATGTTCATATCCTTTGATTCTTCCTACTATGACGACTTATTAGAATTTTTTTGTGTTAAACCTCTAAGTATTTTCTCGATCAACGGTTCTTTGTTCGTTAACTTTTTCTTCATTCAAACACAAATAATTATAATAGCAGTGGTGTGATTGAAATAAGTCTTCTATTGTTTTAACTTTCGTCATCTTTAAACTATCGAATTCATATCGCGAAGTTTGCAATTTACTGTTTTCACACGATGTTTGCCCGATAAGCTTTTTGTAATGTTTCCCAAGCCTCTTTCGTAGTCATATTCATTTCAATTCTTTCAAACATGGCTTCAGTTACCACTTAAAATAATATGTTATGGGTTTTTTTGTCTCGTTTATGGTTTCGTTGAATTCATTCACCGTAGCGTCTCTATTGGTACCATAAATTTGTGATTCAGGCACACTTTAACTTGTATATGCCAATGATAGTAATTTTGGCATGTTACTTTTGGTATTTTTTTTTTGGATTCTACTTTATAGTGTCATTTCTGGTTTGCAATTTGTTGTAGTTAATCGCTATGTGGTGTTGTTGGTCTTTTTGCATAGATTATGTTTACAGATTGATTGTATGTATCAAGAGAATCGTTATCCTTAATACCGATATATTGGTGAAAATTGATAATCTGAACATGTGATAATCTGTATTAGAGTTTGTAATTGCAACAATGTCCATACAAAGGAGGTAATCTAGTTGACAGATGGAGTGAATGAAGCGGTATACCTAATTAATATGAATGAAATATAACATAATAGAGTAAATTATCATTTGCATCCCTGACATTTGTCCATTTTAACCACTTACATCCTTGCAGTTTCAAAATTGTCATCCGCCCCCTAACGTTTCATTTTATTTCCATTTGAGTCCAACACACTAACGTCGTTAGATTTTTCCGTTAATTTTTATAAAATGACAAAATACCCTTGTAATTTCAGGGATGCAAACGGTAATTTAATGGTAATTTACTCTTAAATAAAATACCCCTATGCCACCCCACCCACCCACCCCACCCTTCTATCTTCTTTCTCTATCTTCTTTCTCTATCTCTTCTTTCTTCACTAACATTCAGCAACAGTCAAGCACCTTTTCAATCACAAATAGATTTAAGTTTTAACAATCTGCCTCCTGGCCAAAAACCTAGCAATCGAAGGCGTAACAGGAACAGTAATCGGAACCCTAACGGAAATAGCACCTTTAACAATCTGCCGCTCGACGTCGTGCGATTCCTCTGCTTCATCTCCGATTTGGCTTCTGATTGTTCTTCTTTGGGCCCGCCCATACCGACTTTTTCGAGGATCGAATCGAGTTGCTTGAACAGACCGGTGATGCTTGCGGCGAAGACAGAGAGGTGTACGCCCAAAGCGTATTTCTTTAGGAGCCCACGGAATCGACCTCCGGCCATTTTTCAGTCAACAAACACCTGAAAAAATGGAAGCTTGGAGGACGAATCAAGAAGAACAAGAACATCACGGTGGCTGACGACGGCGACTGCGTGTGGTTCCTCACGGTGGCTGGAGCATCGAAAGCTGTTTCTTGAATAAGTGAATATGGGTGATGGGGATGGGTGGTTGTGGTGGTGGTGGTGATGGGTGGCTGCGGTGGTGGTGGTGATGGGTCGCGATGGTGGTAATGGGGTTCGCGATGGTGGTGATGGGGGGCTGCGGTGGTGGTGGTGGAGGTTGCGGTTGTGGTGGTGATGGGGGGGCTGCGGTGGTGGTGTTGATGGGGGGTCCGGTGGTGGTGAAGGGGGGTCACGGTGGTGGTGATGGGGGCCTGCGGTGAATCGGTGATGGTGTTAAGGGTTGTGGAGGTGGTGTTGAAGGTTTGGATATGGTGATGAGGTTGTGGTGGTGGTGATGGGTGTGTTGGTATTGAAGAAGAAGATGATGAATGGGTCCCACAATTTATTTATTTATTTATTTAAATTAGGGGTAGTTTAGTCTTTTTTACAATAACCTTAACAGAAAAACAAACGTTGTTAGTTATCTTGACTCAAATTGAAATAAAAGTAAAACGACAGACACTCAAATGAAGATAACACAAAACGTCAGGGGGCAGATGATAATTTTGAAACTATAGGGATGCAAACGGTTAAAATGAACAAACGTTAAGGATGCAAATGGTAATTTACTCAACATAATAATATGGTTAAATAAGTCAAATATGTATCTAACTTAAATATATCTAATAGCTTTCCTTTGATGATGATTTTGATATTTGCCTTTTAAGTTATCACAGAAATTCTTGATATTTTTGTCAAGATTTTTGAACGCTTTCTTCTTCTTTTCAGTGGAAACTGTTTGTCTTCCTAGATCTTTATATTTCTTCATGTTTGGGCAGAAAGATCGCGGATCTTTGATTTGATTTGTTGAACAACTGTGGTGACCTTTGTTTTCTTATGTTTGCATCTTGTACCACCTTTTCTTGATTTCTCCGAACCATTTCTTTGGCTCTGATGTCACTTTGTTGGAGTATCAATCTTGAGTGTTTAAGATTAGAACAAAACAATATGTATGTGATGTGAGAAAACTGCATGAGTATGTAGATGAATATGTTGCATTAGTTTGAAACAAAAGAGATGAACATCAAAGGTGATATAATCATTTGTTTATGAAGATCATATTAAATGCATTACATAAACACAACTGCTTGTTTGTTTGTTTCTGATCCTATCTATACGATTATATAAATCATTTGAGAAGGAAGCAATTGTAATTATGCTTAAAGTTTAAGACACATAATGCAATTTTAATCATACAATACAAGTGTTTTATGTAATAGTTCTTAATTTGTTTTAATTTAATAAACTTGTCCTAATTAATACCTATACTATTATATAAAGTATATGAGGATGATACAATTATAATTTTACTTAAAATGTAAGATACCTAAGAACTTTTAAGCACAATCTATGCGTATGTAATGCAAAAGTTCCTAAATTGCTCACACTAAGTATGTTTCTTCTAATTAATACATTATTTAATACATATTAAATTATTTAATTCAATAATTAAGTATAATCTTGTTTAAAATGATTTTAAAATAATATTTCAATTTACATTTACTATTTATATTTTTACAACTATATATTATTAAAATTAAATATTATTTTATTTAAATACATAAGTATATAACTACTAAATATTACAAAGTTATAATAATAATAATAATAATAATAATAATAATAATAATAATAATAATAATAATAATAATAATAACACCCAAACATAATTGATGTTTAAGCTAGGTCGGGTTAGAATATGTCACATCCCGGCGGAAGCATGAAATGCTTGGGTGTGATTTTTTTGGCTCAAAACACATTGATCATAGGCAAAATAATTATAATAAGTAATTTAACATAATATCACATAATTCTTATACACACACGCGCGCGCACAACACACACACACACACACACACACACACACACACAATATATATATATATATATATATATATATATATATATATTCGGGTTACATTTATAATTCTTACATAAAATTTGTCTGCATAAGGACTTTTACCTATTTTCATGTAACCCTACTACAAAAGGTGCTAGTAACCACTTCAGTCTTCAGTAGTAGTGGATATGTGTGTGCACTATTACGTTGTGAGCAATTAAATTCACTGTTACTTTAACACACATCTTCCCAATTACTTCATACCACCCATTGTGTAAAGCCCCGTTCCCGGGCACCTCACAGTTGGTCATTCACAGCATAAAACATTTCATATTATAAATTTAAGCAGCGGAATTAATTTAACAAAAACCTTTCATTTCATTATAAATACTGTTGTTAAGCAATACATTATAGTTCATGAGTCACAAAAAGATTAGTTGAATGAATTACAAAACAACAGTATTGTCAAAACATGAATGGATGTCAGTCTTGCCCCGCCGAGTAGCCATCCCAAGCGTGCCATCCTCAGCAACGTTTTACCTGCCAATTGAAAAATACATAAAAGTCAGCATTGCTGAGTGAGTTCTAGTTTTTATAAATAAAATACTTTACTTTCCATTTCAAACCGTTCATTTCTTCTGTAGGTGATCACACATCATACGTACACATAGGTAATATTATTATTATCTTCATCATCGTTCAATTCATACTTTTACCATTATTCTTCCGGTCTTTTGCAACACAGAGTCGCTCACCCATTAGCAATCTCAAGGATTGCAAGACTTTCGGTCTTTTGCAACACAGAGTTGCTCACCCATTAGCAATCTCAACGATTGCAAGGCTTTCGGTCTTTTGCAACACAGAGTTGCTCACCCATTAGCAATCTCAAGGATTGCAAGTCTTTCGATCTTTTGCAACAAAGAGTTGCTCACCCATTGTCAATCTCAAAGACTGACCCTATGTGCATCCTTCGGGGTAGCTAACCCGCATCACAGTTGAGCTAACGACAACATGGCCGTGCACCTCTTTACATTTGCTTGTAAGACTTTCGTTCATTTGTTTACATTCCACTTTTCTTTATCATTAATCTTTCACTTTATTAATGATAATCATTTCCTTTCTTGATCATGATCATACCACGTAGAGTTAATAACATCAATAATATTATTAACAATTATGATAACGATAATAATAACCCTAATAATAATAATAATAATGGTCATCATGGCAATCAAGCATAATTATGTGCATTAATTAATCCCTAGTCAACATTGGACCAAAACCCTACATGCACAGACTCCCACGAAAATTCTGCAATAAATTCTAAGTGTTGGGCGTATGAGGACTATTTGGGCGTATGAGCCCTGTCTGGGCGCATGAGCACTGTTGGGGCTCATCACCCCAATACTTAGGAGTTTTTAGCAAAAACCTAGGTACATGAGCTACTGTTCAGGCACATCATCATACACTTGGTTTTTCTAAGAAATTTTCTAAGCGTAGGAGTACTGTTTAGGTACATTATCCTATACTTAGTTTTCTAAGTCATAATTTCAGGCACATGAGCACTGTTGGGGCACATCACTGTCCAGGCGCATGAGCCCTGTTCTGGGCGCGTGAGCACTGTTGGGGCACATCACCCCTAACACTTAGGCTCCTGGTCAAGATCCTGGGAGCATGAAGACTATTCAGGCTTATGAGCCTTATATAGGCGTATTACCATCCTGTTAACTATGTTTCTAAGTCGGTTTCAGTCCCAAACATCATATTACCTGGTTCTAAGCATACACATACTATAATAAGCATGAACTTAACATAATCATAACATTATATTCGCCCAAAACATAACCCACCTACATACACATGCACATGGACATACGGGTAACGTACCCAATTTCATAAAAACATACATACATGTATTTTCCAGCCCTGAAATAGTATAAAACATGTAAAATGGGGTTCTAGAAACTCACCTTAGTTGTGTTCGAGTCTAAACCCTTCCCTTGAACTTCTCGGATGTTTTTAACACCTAAAACACACTATAACACACAACCCGAATATGCAATAACACATATGAGCATATAACCGAGACTAGATCGACCAAAAACAACTTAAAACACATAATCTTACCTTAAAACTTCGAATTCTTGTTTCTTCTAAAGTTCCCGAGAACTTCTGCTCTTTCTTCTTTCTCTCTCTAAATATCCGAATGAAAGTGTTGTGCAGAATAAATGGGCGACCATACCACCTTTTTGTACAAAATAAATATAAACTTTGTACTTTTGACACTTTTAACCCTTCCACTTTAAGTTGACTTTCATTTCCTTCTTTTTCTTTCTCTTTTATTCTTTTATTTCCTTCAAAAAAAATACGGGTGTTACACATTGTATACATCAAAGGAAAACATAACACTATTAGTCATTTTGGTTACCTGAAAAAGCATACTTAAAACATTCAATATAATGTTGGTGAGAATATAGGTTTAATGACTAAACCAAATATATTGATGCAACATAAATATGATTGTAATCAAACCTACTTATATACCAGATGACTTACAAATCACAAATCACACTCATCCTATTGGTGCAAGAAATATTTTCCTAAGTAGCGCTACCTATATTACCAGACGGTTCCTCATCTGAATTAATGGTTGTAGCTTATGACACAATGACAGTATATCTCAAAAAATCTTATTTATATTAGCATCAATCACAAAACAGTATGTTTTTCCCCAAAACTCATAAATGTAAAATGGAGCTATAAAACTCACCTTAATTCTAGCAAAACCCTATAAAATAATTATATGTTAGAAATAAATCTTATTTCTTTAAAATTTTTAGCACTTATCTCTTAAATCAAATAATAATTTCAAAACAGTAGATACGGCCATCCATATACTACCAAATTTTATAAGCAGTAATACTTAAAATCTAGATTAACATGTAAAAATTTTAACTAATAAATATTTACAGATAATTTTCTAAAATTTCTACAAAATTTATATAAAATAGAAGAAATAGCTACGGGTTTTTTAAAATTACCAAAATTTACCAAAATAAATATTCTGAAATCTATATTATCTCTTAAAATTTCAGGTTATTAATTGATAATAGGCAGTTTACTTTGATTTTTACCAATTTTACATAAATTAGAATAAATAGTTAAACATCTCTAAATATTCCGAAATTCATACAAATTATTCTATTATGGATATTATAATTTATTTGAATTTCCCATAATTTAACTCACTGTTTTGTTATTTCTTTCAATTTTCTATTTACATAATATTCTAAAATATACAACTTATTCATATATGCGATTTAAATCACGAAATTTATTCAGGAACTTGTATAAAATATAAGGGTTATTATATAATTTTTCCGTATTTTTACCAATTTTGAAACTTCTGTATAATAATTTATATTTATTTTCTTGAATTAATGATATAAATTAATCCACCCATTATTATTACACCAAAATTTACAGATTTTTATTTCTAATATTTCTAAACAAGTTTTTAATTTTATTTCCATAATTACAATCGTTTAAATGCCTAATCTATTTTAATCAAGTGATTTTATAAAATACCATACATTTTATCTTCTTAAATCCTTTATTTTTGTTTAAATTCATGGTTTCTTAAAAATCTTAGATTTTCAGTTCTCAAACTTTTTCTTACTGCTTTTTAATAAAAAAAACTGTTTCAAGAGGTTTATCAAATAGTTTTGATGTTCATACATATTGGGTTAGTTACATATGTATGTATAACACATATGTAACCTTTTAAGACTTGTTTGTCATAGTTTATGAGAATCAAAACCTTGTTAATGGATGAAAGAAAGGCTGAGGATTGATTAGAGATGATTTTAGCTTCTTGTTTTCCAAAGCTTCGAGGAGAAAGTTCTTGATCTTGAAGTTTGTCTTCAAAGTTGTTGATGATGATTTATTAATCGTTTCGGTGATGTAATAACCGAAAGACAAGAGTTCTTGGAGTAGAATGGTGGCTTCAAGAGTGTTGTAGTCAAGAGAAGAGAAGAGAGTGATGGTTGTGTGGTCTGGAAGGGTATGAAACCGAGAGAAAGAAAGATTTTGAAGAATGATGGTGGCGGTTGTGTTGTGGTATTTTCAACCGAGGGATATAGTGGAGAAGAGGCCATCATTAGTTCTGTAACGTCCGAAATTTCCCGAAACGAGCCATTTAATAATAATGGGCTTGTAAGGGTTAATTTAAGAAATAAAGGGGTAAATTAGTGGGCTATGGATCAAATTAGCCTTAATGGGCTAGACTTGATGGGTTTAAGGGCCCTAATCGGCCCTTAAACATGCATGAGCAGCTCCATCTTCCACCATTTCAAACCCTAGCCACCAAATTCGTAGAGAGAGAAAGTAGAGAGAGAAAGTGAAGAAATTCAAGATTTGGAGCTTGAAGGTTTGAAGGATTGAAGTTCTGGTGGATTGGAGCATCAAAACACAAGAAAAGAGCAACAAAACGAGGTAAGAATCGGCCCCTAAGGCCTTCTGTAGGTCAAACCCGGATTCTAGGGTTTTGGAGTTTTGAAAAGTTTAAAGAAACACATAAAGGTCGAATTTTTACGTATGAAAACGTGTAAAAAGCTTAGATTTGGTTTCATAGAAGGTAAACCAAGGATTTGGACGTAAAAAGTTAAGATTTTGGGTTAAAAATGGGCTGGATCTGAGTTTCTATTCACCCAGCGAAACTGGGCCCCGATCCAGTGAATTTAAGTATTCAACCAGTGAAACTGTGAACTCATTCAGCGAGACTAGGAGAAATTCCAGGAAACTACAGTTTCGCTCAGGCGAAACTACAGTTTCGCCGGTAACCTCGCTAAGACCCAGACTGACCTATAGACTCTGCGAGACTAGGGAATTCCAACGAAAGTTGGGCGCTCAAGGCAGCGAATCTGCCTAGCAAAACTAGCAGAAGTGCTGCCCAGCGAAACTGGCAGCGAAACTGAAGTTTCGCTGTAGCGAAACTATGGGCGAAACTATGAAGAAAATGACGTTTTTGCATATTAACTTTCGTGCAGCTAGAGCGTTCAGGCTATAGCTTAAGTGGCTTAGAATTTAAGCTATTGGACAAGTTCAGGTGAGTTCTAGATCCCCGATTTTATACATGCTTTAAATGTTTTGGGGCGGTATGCATGCTAATATATATACTTTTTATGACCAGTTCTTTTAGAGTAAAGTTTTACTTACTATCTTATATGGGAAACGGGATTTTCTAACGAATTGATAACGTGTTTTTCCTTATTGAGATATAACCTTGTAGTGATGGATTGCCTTCGAGATGTGTTGTGTTATTTATATATATATATAACTTAAATAAGAAAGTGAAACGTAAAGAAAGGTTATGTGGCCCATAACGTGTACCTGGATAAAGTAAAGTCTTGCAAGTAAAGTCCTGCAGGCAAGGGATAAAGTAAAGACTTGCAAGCAATGGCTAAAGGAGGGTTGTATTTATTGTGCCCTCACCCGGATAAAGTAATGCTCGAACAGGTAGGTCTGTAAGCCCTGAATTGGCATGACAATAATGGCCCGATCGAGTACGACTGTAAGCCCTTAATTGGCGTGTCGGTAAAGTCCTAGGCGAGCCTAGGCACCGATTGTGACAGAGAATTGACGGATAAAGAAGAGTAATAAATAACGAGAAATGAAAAGTAATGATAAAGTATCGATAAAGTGATAGCCTGTATTATTGATGCTTGATAGACGAGAACTATTTTCAACTGCTAAAGCTAATACCTTTACAATAGTATTTACAAAGAAAACCTAGAATTCACTCAGCGAAGCTGACTTTTGTATGCATATCAGTTGACAGGTAGGAGTTAGAGCTACGGAATAGAGGCATGGGACTGAAGCTTCTTGGCACTAGAAGACTGGCATCCCGGATGAAGAAAAGCTAAACAAGGAACTCCTAGGAGTTTTGTGGATTAAAGACAATGTTTATATTTTACTTGTAATGAATTGAAATGACAGTATTTTTCCGCTGCAACATATATTTTATACATATATGAGTAAATGATTGTCTTAACAAATGTTATGCTGTGAATGGCCAACTGTGAGGTCCCCCCTGAGAAAGGTGGGCCTTACAAGTTGGTATCAGAGCCAATGTTTAAGAGATTTGGGAAAACTGTTTTTGTAAACCTAAACTTAAATAGATAATGGGACCAAGTGTCAAGGATGCCAGTCCAAGAAGCTCCATGCCAAGAGGTAACAAAGTATGTTGTAGGTATTATTCCGAGGGATAGTGCCTTCTTACTTAAGTAGGAGCCGAGGTAAAGTATGATAAAGTTATCTGTGACACCTATCTGAATTTATGTGACTTATACGTGCATATAATAGGTATAGTAGGTTCTAGTGTTAGTGTGGTTCAGGATAGGAAAGTTTATGGCACGAGGAGTTCTGTAAGTAGTTAATCACAACTGGCCACTGTCATTAAAAATTTACAAAACTTGTCGTGAACTGAACTTGCCTTGAAAGACCATATTAACATTCGGAATCTTATAGGAAGTAGGAAGAATGGCACCAAAGAAAGAAGTTCCAACCATGGTCACCCAGAGAAGCACTAGGGGAAGGCCCCTGACTAAGGCAAAGGAAACTGCAAGTGAAACTGTGAAGCCAATGAAAAGGTCAACCAGAAAGCCGGTCAAGGAGCCGGTTAAGGAGGAGGAGGTCGAGTTAGAAATGGGAGCCGAGGGGCTCACTACCGACCAGGCAAAACTGAAGGAGACAGTGAAGGAAGCTACTGCCCAAGAGGTGCATCAAGTCCTCTCTGGAGTGATGCCCGCTCTGCTCGCGGAATTTGTGGAGCAGGTTAAGGGCGACAGTAAAAAGAGTGCGGCTTCATAGAGGGTTGATAAGAAGGGAGCGGTCAAGACTGAGGAGATGAGCGACGAGGAAGATCGTCTAGGTAACCATGAGGTCCCGAGGTGGAAGAGAGGGCGAAAGGGTGCAGCTACGTGGATTTTCAGAGGTGTAGGCCCCCAACATTTGATGGTACTGGTAACGCTGCCACTGCCCAGCGTTGGATCAGGGAAATGGAGGCCGTACTGAAGATAAGTGAGTGCCGTGAAAACCAAAAGGTGAAGTTTGCTTCCCATTCCCTTTTGGATCCAACATTGTGTTGGTGGGATAACATTGTTGAGTCTTACGGAGAGGAGGCCATTGAGAGGATGAAGTGGCCGGAGATGAAGAGGTTGGTGATAGAGGAGTACTGCCCGGAAAGAGAGCTTGACAAGATTGAGCAAGAGTTCGTGAGTTTGGAGGCTGGAAATATGACTCACCAGGAGTACACTACAAAATTCAATGAAATGGCATGTCTGGTGCCTGACTTGGTGACTCCCGAATCCAAGAGAATCAAGAGGTACATACAAGGGTTGCCTCTGGACATTCGTAGGGACATGGTCACTGCCCGACCTGGTACTTTTAGATCAGCGGTGGACCTCAGTGGAAGGTTGTACGATCATCGCAGGCCGGTGATAGTGGGTGAGACGAAGAAGGCTTGGAATAACAATGGGAAGAGATATGGAAGTGGTGGCCACCAACCGGGGAACAAGAAAGCAAGGGTGGATGCAAAACAGATGGTTGTGAAGGGGGTCGAGGAAGTTAAGAACTGTGGGAAGTGTGGGAGGAGGCATCCCGGAGAGTGCCGATTGGGTAGCCATGGGTGCTACCGGTGTGGGAAAACGGGTCACATGGCTAGGGAGTGCCCGGAAGTAAACGAGTGCTTTAACTGCCATGAGTCGGGGCACTACAGCAGGGATTGCAAGAAATCCAAGCCGGGAAGCTCGGGCACGAGCAGGGGTGATGACAAGGGGGATGATGGAAGGCCCAAGGTCAAGGCAAGGGCTTTCACCATGAACAAGAAGGAAGCAAGGAAGGACCCGGACGTAGTGTCAGGTACGTTCCTTGTCAATGATGTTTGCGCCTCCGTATTATTTGATAGTGGTGCCAGTAAAAGTTTCGTATCTGTATCCTTCTGTGCTACACTAGATATCCAAACTAAGGAAATAGATGATGCCTTCGAAGTAGAAACAGCCGATGGTAAGTCCATTAGAATAGTCAGGATGATAGAGGATTGCCACATTAAACTAGGAGGCCATTACTTTCCCGCACGATTGTTTGTTATGCCCTTAGGAGGTTTCGATGTCGTACTAGGGATGGATTGGCTAGCTGCCCACGATGCTAACATAGTATGCCAGCAAAAGATGATTCGATTGACGGCTCCAGATGGTAGTCCGGTTACGATCTACGGTGATAACGATTGTAAGGTTCCAAGGATCATTTCCATGATCAAGGCGGAGAGATGTATGAGGCGAGGGTGCGGAGCTTATCTAGCGTATGTCAAGGATGTTAAGGATAAAGCGAAAGAGTTGTCCGATGTACCAGTGGTGCGGGACTTTCCTGACGTATTCTCGGAGGATCTGCCGGAGTACCACCAGATAGAGAGATAGAGTTTCAGATTGACTTACTGTCAGGAGCCCAACCCATTGCCAAAGCACCCTACCGCCTAGCTCCGTCCGAGATGAAAGAGCTCATGTCACAACTGCAAGAACTCCTTGACAAAGGATTCATTAGGCCCAGCATTTCTCCATGGGACGCTCCCGTGCTGTTTGTGAAGAAGAAGGATGGTAGCATGAGGATGTGTATAGATTACAGGGAGTTGAATAAGCTGACCGTGAAGAATCGGTACCCTCTACCCCGGATAGATGATCTGTTTGATCAGTTGCAAGGGGCAAGTTGGTTCTCCGAATAGATCTCTGATCCGGATATCACCAACTGAAGGTAAGGGAGCAAGATATCCCAAAGACGACCTTCCGAACGCGCTACGGCCACTACGAGTTTCTGGTTATGTCTTTCGGGCTAACCAATACTCCTGCGGCATTCATGGACTTGATGAACCGCGTGTGCCGCCCGATGCTGGACAGATCGGTGATAGTATTTATTGACGATATCCTGATATAGTCAAAGAACGAAGGAGATCACGCTTGTCATATCAAGGAGGTGTTAGAAACTTTACGAAGGGAGAAACTGTATGCGAAGTTCTCTAAATGTGCCTTCTGGCTACGGGAGGTACAGTTTTTAGGGCACGTTATAAATTCCGAGGGGGTAATGGTTGATCCAGCAAAAGTTGAAGAAGTTACGCAATGGAATTCCCCGAGGACACCATCCGAAATCCGTAGTTTCTTGGGATTGGCTGGCTATTATAGAAGGTTCATCAAGGATTTCTCAAAGATAGTTTCCCCATTAACAAGGTTAACGAGGAAGAACGTGGTATTCGACTGGGGGAAAGAACAGGAAGATGCGTTTCTGAAATTGAAGGATAGACTGACCAAAGCTCCTATACTAACCCTACCGGAGGGAGATGATGTCACACCCCCGCTAATAGCGGAAACACGGGGAATGTGAGCTAGACGGGATCGTCATAACACATTGCATATGATAGAGTAGCAATAAAAATATGATGACAGGCGTGTCATGACGACACCCGAACACAATGGAGACTTATGTCGTGTATAATCAAGTTCACGACAGCATAGTCATAAGCACAACATAATGATCACATAAGCATTAAAGAAAACTTGTAATGTGAATTCCCACAACTCGGGAACAAGTGTACAAAAGTCATGTTCAAGCTTTACAAGAGTAATAATCACAAAATGCATCCTAGGGTCTCCTCTAAAAGGCAGCACTCCTAGATCTTCAATTACCCTGATCACCTGAAAAGAAATGCTCAAAAAGGTCAACATAATTGTTGGTGAGCTTCGCAGGTTTCAAGTAATAAGAGATGTTAAGATGAAAACAGTGAGTAAGTTTAATAAAAGTTACCACGACTACACTTATGTATAGGCGGTTTTACTTGTTATAAATAGCTACAGCCAAACCTAATGTTCGGTTCCTTACGGGAATTGATGGCTATAAGGAAAGTTTTCTCAATAGTATATAGTTCATTATGACGTAGCAAGATCCACACAGCGCATACATATAGTTTATAATCAAACCAATCCTTAGGTCCCATTACCGGGATTAATGATTATATAAAAATAATAGGTTTTCCATAGTATAATAAGTTTAACTTGACGTAGCAAGATCCACACAGCGCATACGTGTCAAGTTAAACATGACGTAGCAAGATCCACACAGCGCATACGTATAGGTTACAACCAAACCAATCTTTAGGTCCCAATTACCGGGATTAATGGTTGTAATGGATGATCGGCTTAGAAGAACCACACAGAAGTACCACACAGAAGAACCACACAGCTGAGAGCATCCAAGGTCAATGGCATCCACAAATAGCATAAATCAACACGTAACATCAAATAGTAGTGCATGATAGTGTAAATCCCCTAATTAATATACATAGGGTAACATAGCACATAGTTCAAGTTCATATAGCAGCAAACAGTCAGGATCATCATGTAACCCGGTTTGAGCACATTCTTAGTATACCGGGGATGCTTATGTATAGGGTCCTCCGCAGCATTCCCACCACATCCGCGATATACATAGAGTGATACCTAAACCAGTTACATGACATCCATTTATCCTTAGTATCAACCAACAAGTTTAGCAAGGTAAGTTACTCATATAAGTAGCAGCCAACTTCCACTAAGGAAGGTGCCTGTAATTAAGTAAATAAGTGAGCATTCTTTTCCCCCAAGTAGAAAATGTTTAAAAAGGTTTTATAAGCGTAAAAAGGGGCCACGAAACTCACGGAACAGATGATATGCACAATTGATGAAAGATTCCCACGGTAGGATGCGATGAACAGTCAAACACCTATTGACAGTTACTGACGAGCATTAATAACGAGCTTAAAACATAAGATGATATCAATAGGCTCTGGCAGTTTCGGTTCGGTCGTGGGTAGTACACACACAAGCAGACATACACATATCAGTCTAGATTATTTTAAATAGTATGTGCCTGTTAATAGCGTTGACTTTAATCTTTGTGGTCAAGCTATGACACTTTATTAATGTTACTTCATCGTCGTGAGATCTCCAAAGGGGGGATCCATACGCACACACACATCATTAGTCATACATAGGACCGGACGCACGACTGATGCTCCATTCGCACGAGTGGACTTTCAGTCGTACGAATTAGCTACTTTCGTACGATTGAACCTTCATTCGTGCGGCTAAGCACCCAGTCGTACCATGCAAAACTCATTCGTACGATTCAACATCCATACGCACGAATCAACATCCATTCGTACGAATCAGCTTCATTCGTACGACTGAACCTCCATTCGTGCGACTAAACCCTTAATCGTACGATACACACTCAATCGCATGCATTCCATCGCACAGACTCAATCGCATACAACACTCAGTCGCATGACTCAGTCGTACGACTCACCCAGTCGTACATCTTAGTCATACGATAGACTCAGACGCATGGACTCAGTCGTACGACTCACCCAGTCGCACGGCTCAGTCGCATGACAGACCCAGTCGCCCTGTACAGCAGGTCGCGACTGCTGAAGTGCAGAGCAGCGTCCAGCTGCTCCGAGCATGAGTTTTATGCACCAAGAACCTCCAGAAATTTTTGCCTAACATGTCTAAGCAAGAAACACACTCGGAAACGCAACACACAAGCCCACACGACCTCTTGTGCTCGGATGAATCCGAGCACCCGAAACCCTAGAAAACGCAGAAGTGAAATCGAGCAAGAAACGGGTCAAACGAGGTTATCTACCTGCTAGGGGTGAGTATTCACGATGATAACCAAGATTTGACGGTGAAAACGCAACAAACGTGATGAATTTTGGTGCTAGATTGGTGTAGAAATGAAGAAGAGAAGAAGATCGATGAAGATGAAGATGATGTGAAGAAAATGGCTGGGAAATGGGTATTTATACCCAGCCTAGTTTCTCAAAGTGTCAGGTTTAGTCCCCGCACTTTGCCCCCGGGCTCCCAACTTTTGTTTCAGTTTAAAAACGTTATTTTATTAGTCTTGTTTTCATTAATAATAAAACGTCGTTAATGTTATTTACAAGTTAAAAAATGATTTTGTTCGTGACAATTATTTTAATATAAAATAACGCGTTTAGTGTTAACGGGGCAAATCTCAGGAAAACGTCTTAAGGTAACGACAAGGCAAGCAACGATAGCACGCATAGAAGGATAACTAAGCAAAGCAAATATGGTATCCACGTAGTTGGTTTATAAAACTGAGGAATGACTGGCAATGAAGGTTAATCGATCACGTTAAATAACGGACCTTTGGTGACGGATGTCACAGATGAAGACCTAACGGTATACTCCGATGCTTCTTTCTGCGGGTTAGGCTGTGTGTTGATGCAAAGAGGAAAGGTTATAGCATACGCATCCAGACAGCTAAAGGACACGGAGGTTAATTACCCAGTTCATGATTTGGAACTTGCCGCAGTAGTGTTCGCATTGAAGATCTGGAGACACTATTTGTATGGAACCAAGTGAGCCATATTTACCGACCACAAAAGTCTGAAATATTTCTTTGAGCAGAAGGACCTAAATATGAGACAGAGGAGGTGGTTGGAGTTGATAAAGGATTACGACTGTGAAATCTATTATCACCCGGGTAAGGCGAACGTGGTAGCCGATGCCTTTAGCCGAAAGGAAGGATGTGAACCGATCTGGGTGAAGGCGTGCCAACTAGTAGTGACCCCAGATGTTATGAGGATGATAAGCAAAGCTCAAATGGATGCTTTAAAAGAGCAGCAAATCAATAAGGAAAGGATGGTGGGAAAAGTGGATGAATTGATAGAGAACACCTTGGGTGTTAAGACCTTCCATGGCAGGATATGGGTTCCGAAGCATGGTGACTTGCGGGAAAAGATTATGGATGAAGCGCACAAGACCCGCTACTCAATACATCCAGGCGCAAATAAGATGTATCACGATTTAAAGAAAGATTATTGGTGGCCTGGGATGAAGAGAGATGTGGTTGCGTATGTAAATAAATGTCTCACGTGCCTACGGGTGAAGGCTGAGCACCAAAGACCTTATGGTTATGTTCAGCCATTAGAAGTGCCAGAGTGGAAGTGGGAACATGTTACCATGGACTTCATCACCAAACTACCCCGCACGACAAAAGGCCGTGACGCGATATGGGTGGTTGTTGATAGACTGACTAAAAGTGCGCATTTCCTGCCAATCAGGGAAGCAATTAGTTCATGTTGGTACACATGTCCCCAGTTCTAGTCTAGTGAGCTTAAATGTAATAGACTTTCTTTTCTTGTAACACTTATGTAATGTTTGATCAATTGAATAAGAAACTCTTCTATATATGTGTATTGGTTGTTTAATGTTATATCTATCTATATTGTTTATTGTTACACACATATATGACAATGTTATATAGGTTTACAGTTGTTAGACATAGTTCTAAACCATTAAAGGTTCAAGAATGTGTTTAACTAAGTTATCTGATTCAGTCGCACGACTGGACCATGCGAATGGACCAGTCACACGATTGAACCAGGAGATTGAGTCAATCGTACGATTGAGTCATATGACTGACTCAGTCGTCCGAATGAATCAATCGTATGACTCAGTCGCATGACTGAGCCTGTCGCCTGGCTCAGTCGTACGACTGATAGCTGTAACCTATAAATACCACTTAATTCGTGGAAAAACGCAACACTTCGAATACTTGAAACCCTAGTCGACCCAGAACGTCCAGATCGTCCATTCCAAGTTCATAGAACGTCCCAGATCATTCCTATTCCATTCTTAACGTTTTCTAATCGTTAGGATTGATCTTGATTTCGTTCTCCCTGATTGGATCGCCAATCAAATAGGATTCCGCACTATTTGATCCGGTATAACGAAGAATCAGTTAGTACTCTGTACGTACACGGTCCTAACAAGTGGTATCAGAGCTTTGGCTCTTGACTCTTCGTTTGATTCAATCAAGTTTGTGTTAAAGTCCACGTTTTTCGCTAAAAGATCCAATCTTTCTGCTCAAAACCGAGTTTTTACGTGTGCATGTTCTGAGAAATCAGTGTTTTTCGACTTACAGCCGTCTAAGGTGTAACAAAACAGGTTTTAGGTCAAAAGTGTGAAAAAATTTTGATTTTCGCAGTCTCAGTCGCACGATTAGCTCAATCGTACGACTGAAGTCCAGTCTCCCATTCATTCGACCGATTGAGTCAGTCGCTTCGTCCAATCGCCCGATTGAGTCAATCGCCCAGTTCTGTCGCCCAGTTGAGTCGTTCGGTCTGTTCAGTCGCCTAAGTCTCTCAGTCGTCTGTTCAATCGTACGTTTGAGTCCAATCGCATACAGCTAGTGTCGGTCACATTCCAGTCGCACTCCCCAATCGCATTAGCAGTTTCATTCACAAGTTAAAGTTATAACATAATGGACTCAGAAAATTTTGCAATGTCAGCTGGAAAGGACTCAAGGATACAGAACCTGCTTTTACTGGAAAATGAGATAGGGAACCATAACAAGCCACCTAAGCTATTGACTATAGATGAATTTCCACAATGGAGACAATGTTTTGAGATTCATCTAAATGGAGTGGACCCGAACTTATGGAACTCTATTGAGACTGGTTATAACATGCCCGTGGGAGCTGATGGTGTTCCTTTGACTTTAAGTGGACTCACTAATACACAGAAGGTTGCCTACAATGCCGAAAAGAAGGCATATGCTCTTTTGACCCAGTCCATTCCTAAGGCCATTTTTCACCAATACTCAGAGCACAAGCAAAGTAAAAAGTTGATGAAAGCTCTTGAGAAGATGTATGATGGGAATTCTACTCTAAAGTCCCTAAAGGGTAAAGCGTTGAAGAAGGAGTTTGACAACTTCTCTGCAATTGGGAATGAGAGCTTGGATGAAATTATCGATCGCTTCTATCACTTGATGAGTGAACTTCACACTCATGGAGTAAAGACGTCAATGGAAGACAAAGTTTCAAGCTTGGCAGATGGTCTACCTAAAAAGTGGCATTCATTCATTTCCACTATGCGACACAACTCAGTTTTAGAGACCTTGGATATTAATGACTTTATTCTAAAACTGAGAGAGGAAGAAGTGCGTCACCAGTACAGGACAAAAAGAGCAGCATAAACTCAAGACCCATCACTCTACAATGTAACTCCAACTTCCACTCCTGCTGCAAAGTCTTCTGGAGCTCCTCTGCAAATAGCCTTTGTCTCCAATGCATCGTCATCTACTGATCAAGGCTCATCATCTGCAAATGAGTCTCATGGTGCATCTGGGATTCTACAAAGTCCAATTGTTAATCAATCTGCTAAGTTGATGATAGAAAATTTGGGAAAGGTAACAGTGGAGGTTGCTAAAGAGCACATGGATCTACTCGCTGCAGTTGTGCACTCTTATGATGGTCTGGTGGCGGGTAAGATTGGAAATTGCCACCTTGCCGATGAAGACTACGAGCAAGTAGATGAAAACGAGCTTGAAAGGATGGATATCATGTGGCTCTTGCAAGTGCTGTCTGGAGAGCCAAGAAGTTTGTGAAGAAAACAGGGCAGAATCTCGTGGCTACTAAAGATACGACCTTTGGTTTTGACAAGTCTAAAGTCACGTGGTTCAACTGTGGAGAAAAGGGTCATTTCAAAAGAGAATGCGTGAAGCCTAAAAAGACTGGGAACGGGAATCCATTCTCCTCGTTCAATAGGCAAGATAAAGACAAGAAGCCAGCATCCACAGGAAATGATTCTAAAGCTATGGTAGCACAAGGAGATGAAGGACAGGACTGGTCCTTTCGATTCTTATCTGATGGTGAAGCGAACATGGCTTCTGTGGAAGACTTGAACGAAGACTCAGCGAGTGAGGGGGAGAGCTCAGCTGATGTTGATACTGCTGACTTGGAAGAGACGTTTGATGCAGTGGATGAAATTATCAAGAATGAGCTGAATTCAGAATCTGAAGCTCAACCTGCATCTCAGAATGCTTTCATGGCTGAAATGTCCACAGCTGCACAGGTACAATCTAAGGATGAATTATTCGCTAAACATGCTTGTGTTGATTGTGATAAATTTAGAGAAAGTATTGACTTAAAATTTGCTAGGTTATTAGAACACAATGATAACTTAGTAAATGACTTAAAACTGTGCTCAGAGGGAAATCGAGTGTTAAAACAGAATGAGAGCAATTATAAGGAAAAGATAGATGCTTTAAAGAAGCAATTAAAGGAAACTGAAGTTGTTGTGTTTAACCAAGAAAATGACATTAAATTCTATTTAGAGACCATTGAAGAGACTAAAAAAGACAAAGCGGTTTTACAGGTAGAAAATGAGTCTTTGAAACAAAAACTACATAGTTTAGCGAGTTCCTCGCATATTTTGAAAAACTTGGTTAAAGAACGCAACAATGGGGAGGGCTTGGGTTACAAGGTTGTTCCACCACCACATGAGATCCTGTTGAACACTAAAAAACGTCCAATAAATAATAATCCAATTAAAGATCATGTGGTGACAACTCCTTTGGTTAGTGATCCGGACACAGTAGTTAAATCTGCTTCTCCGGATGATGATCAGAAAACCTCAGCATCGAGAAATGTCACTGCTGAGAAACGGGTGGAAGAGAATGTCCAAACATCTCTTGGGTTGGATTCAAAGTCTAATAACACACAATCCAAGATGTCTACAACCACTCAAGTTAAATCAGTTAAAAGAGATAATATTCAGCCACATAGACAAATAAACCAAAATGTTAAACAAGTTAAGTTTGTCAAAGGAGGTGAAAATTTTAAAAGTGAAAATAAAAGGAAAGAACCACAAGTTTACTCACCGCCCCACAAGAGATCTTTTAGCCCCGATGAATGGAGATCCTGCTATACTTGTGGACAGCGCGGTCATATCTCAACATATTGTCCTCGCTATCAGACTCCAAGAATTAAGGTGGAGCTGAACAACAAAGTTAATTTAGATTCAAAACAGCGATCTAAGACTCCTATTAGATCGAAAACACCTACTAGGTCTAAAACACCTTCTCGGTCGTTTTTGTCTCCTCCACGCCAAAGGCAACACAAACAAGTCACTGACAAGTCTGTGGTGCCAGCGGCGAGACTTGTTTCTGAATCTAAACCATATGCTCAAACTGTGAATCAGTCTAAGGTTTACCACAAACAATCCTTTCACAGGGATGGTTTGTGGAAAGCCAAAACAACTGATGAGTCTGAAAGTAAGGACAAGTTGAACGTTGAGATTCCATCCACTAATAAAGGCCAGTGGGTCGAATAAATGATGGTTGATTCCTCTGGGAAGCCCAAGCCAGTCAAGGCTTGGGTCCCCCTCCTTAACTGATTATTTTCTCTTATGTGCAGGTTGTCCGCTATAGTGCGTCTTTAAATACATGGATCGTAGATAGCGGAGCTTCCAGGCACATGACGGGAAATAGGTCCCTCCTTTTCAATGTCAAACAAATTAAAGGGGGACACGTTTCCTTTGCTGGTAACAAAGGAGGATACATTACTGCTCAAGGAGAAGTAGGTAATGAAAAGGTAAAGTTCGACAAAGTCAACTTTGTTCAGCAGTTAGAAAACAATCTGCTTTCTGTGTCTCAGATTTGTGACAAGGGATTCAAAGTCATGTTTGATAATCGCAAATGTTACATTCTGAAGAAAGAAATGGATATTCCAGAGGAACAAGTATTAATGTCAGCATCTAGATATAATGACTTATATGTTCTAGATATGTCAAATGCCTCTACTAGTTCTTCTACTGTTCAATGTTTCTTATCCAAAGCTACAGAGAAGGACTTCATTTCGTGGCACAGAAGAATGGGACACATTAATCATAGGAAGATGAATCATCTGATTCATAACAACTTAGTTGATGGAGTTCCTGTCAAGAACTTCCAGCTTCCTGATTTCTGTGTCTCATGCAAGAAAGGCAAGCAGACCAGGAAATCTCACAAGACCAAGCAAGTTAATCCTATAGAGATGCCCCTGGAGTTGCTACACATAGATCTCTTTGGTCCAGTTAGCACAAAAAGTATCACAGGAGACTGGTACTGCTTTGTAGTCACAGATGACTACTCAAGATTCACCTGGGTGATGTTTCTGAAAGCTAAATCAGAAACATTTGAATCATTCAAGGTACTCGTCACGACACTGGAGTCACTCTACAACCTGAAGGTAAGGAGGATTCGTTCTGACAATGGCACAGAGTTCAAGAATCAGTGGATGGATGCTTTCTGCAAGGAAAAGGGGATTGTTCATCAGTTCACTTCAGCATACACGCCACAGATGAATGGAGTTGCAGAACAAAAGAATCGAAGCTTGATCGAGACTGCGCGAACCATGTTAGCTGATTCTAAGCTTCCAGTCCAGTTCTGGAATGAGGCGGTTGCCAATGCTTGCTACACACTTAACCGTGTGTTAGTAGTCAAAAGGCATGGCAAGACTTGCTTTGAGTTGCTTCAGAAGCGCAAGCCTAACTTGGAGTATCTGGAACCTTTTGGAGCTCCTTGTACACTGTTGAAGAAGACTCAGGATGGCAAGTTCAGTGAGAAAGCTGATCAAGGAATATTCTTAGGATACAGCATACCAGACAAATGAGTTTACAATAATTCGACAGGTCAGGTAGAAGTGTGGTGCAATGTAGATGTTCAGAGATACACCACCCCCCTGCTGGAAAAGGTCCATCATCATTCTTCGATTATGATGGCTTTTTCAAATCCTTTAATCTTCCTCAGTTTGAGTCAGATGATGAAGTTGCTACCCAGATGATGTATGATGTTCTCAACACACCGAATCTGGATTCAAGCAACATCACACCTACAAGCGGTGCCTCAAGTTCTTCGACTCCTGCTCAAGACTAGAGTGATGACTCATCAGGTGATGAAGAAGCAGCTGAACCAGACCTTGATCACAATGTTAATCAACAAAGTAGGTCATCAGCTGCTGAACCAGCATTGCGAAATCCGGATACTGAACCTGTAGTCACCAATCTTGACTCTGAGGTTGTGGTTCCTTCCACACCAGTGACTACGATCAGTGTGAATCATCCCCCCACGGCTATCATTAGGGATATTCAATCCGGTGTGCAGACGCGAAATCAGCTGTACTCTACTGATTATGCTGCAGTCATGGAGAAGTGTTATGTCAATGACGGGGCTTACTCATGTTTTGTTTCACAAATCGAGCCTAAATACGTCAGTGACGCACTGAAAGATAAGGCCTGGGTCAATGCTATGCAAGAAGAGCTACTCCAGTTCAAGAAACTTGGAGTCTGGACCCTCGTTGACAGGCCAAAAGGAGTTAAAGTGATTGGTACCAAATGGGTACTAAAGTGCAAAAAGGATGACCAAGGTGTTGTTATCAGAGACAAGGCACGCTTGGTTGTTCAGGGATTTAGACAAGTCGAGGGGATCGACTACAATGAAGTGTTTGCACCAGTGGCAAGAATGGAAGCAATTTGGATCTTCCTTGCCTATGCATCGTTTATGAAGATAAAAGTCTATCAGTTAGATGTGAAGAGTGCATTCCTTCATGGGGAAATCCGTGAAGAGGTCTATGTCAGTCAACCCGAAGGATTTGAGGATCCGTATCATCAGGACAGAGTCTATAAGCTGGATAAGGCTCTGTATGGGCTACATCAAGCTCCTCGAGCTTGGTATGAGAAGCTCTCCACCCATCTGTTGAAACACGGTTTTCGCAGGGGTGTCATAGACTGTACATTATTCATTAAGGAAAAGGATGGTGATTTGCTTATGGTGCAGATCTACGTGGATGACATCATCTTTGGGTCTAGGAATGACGCATTGTGCAAAGAATTCAAATCTGTGATGAAGGCAGAGTTCGAAATGAGTGCCATGGGAGAAATGAAGTTCTTCCTAGGATTACAGGTGGATCAAACACCAACCGGTATTTTTCTACATCAGACCAAGTATGTCAGCGATATTCTGAGTCGGTTTGATATGGAGAATGTTTCCACTGCCGGTACCCCTCTCGCCACAAATCATGATGTGGCTCCTGATGAGAATGAGGATTTGGTGGATGCCACTATGTATCGTGGGATGATCGGATCTCTTATGTACCTCACTACCTCGCGTCCAGATATTATGTATGCCACATGTTTATGTTCTAGATATCAAGTGAAGCCAAAAGTGAATCACCGGATTGGGATGAAAAGGATTTTTCGTTATCTGAAGGGTACTCCAACACTGGAGTTGTGGTATCCTCATGATGATGACTTTGAGCTTACTGCATACAACGATTCAGACTATGGTGGCTGCAAGATGAACTTCAAGTCTACATCAGCAGGGTGTCAGTTCTTTGGAAGGAGATTAGTCACATGGCAATGCAAGAAGCAGACCTCGGTTGCTTTATCAACCTGTGAAGCTGAATATGTTGCTGCTGCAAGTTGCTGCTCTCAGATTATCTGGATCCAACAGCAAATACGCGACTACGGTTTGCAATTTTCTAACACCCCTATTTATGTTGATAATTTTGCTGCCATAGCTGTTACTAAAAATCCTGTTCAACATCAAAAAACCAAACACATCGGCATTAAATATCATTTCATACGCGATTGCTATGAAAAACAATTAATTGATGTGATTAAAATTACCACGGATTTTCAGCGCGCTGACCTCTACACCAAACCATTTGATAAACCTAGATTTTTCTATCTGCTAGAGGTCAACGGCGTTAAAAAGAAAAGTGATGTGATTGTGGAAGAAGCAGATACATAGTCCGACTCGTATTTATGTGTTTATTTTCTGTTAATTTTATTTTATTTTTTATTTTTTTATTTTTTCTTGTTATATAAAATCCAAAAACACAAAAAGATTTTCTGTTTTAGTATTTTAAGGGGAGATTTATTTCAGTATTCATTTACTTAAAAAAAAACAAACAAAAAGGGGGAAGGTAAGTAAAGCTGAAAAGGCATAGACATCTAAACTGGAAATGTGACTCGATAAATTATGGAAAGTGATAGTACACAGGCACCGAGTTACTTGGAACACCAAAAGGATTTTCGGTTCTGCAAAGTTAATTATATCACAGAAAAATTATAAATCTGAGAAGTCTAAGTCTAACAAAATGGGAAGATGATAGTACGCTTGGTTGGTACTGTAACTACACGGAGAAAGCTGATCTAGGGAGGTGCTAGTTCACTATACGATGTGTCGGTAGATTCAACACAATAGACGAGTAGACGTCATTGGTAAACTTAATCTAAACTAAACGGTTCAATCAACTGTGGGTTCCCATCTTGTCACTGGTTAACACAATCAGCCATTTCCGATAAGGGATAACGAGCAAATAAACGCCACCAAAGGTGAGCGTGTGACTGAAAAAAGAGCAAAATAAAAAATGATTACAAGCGCAATCATACTGATAACAAAATGTTGTTGGTGCGTTATGTGAAAAAGAAAAATAAGAAATGCTCTAACAAGGAGATAGGTTGTGTGCCTCTCTGCTGTGCGATGGCACTGATCTGAGGATAAGCATAACCTACATATTCTAGAATTCGTTGGTGTTTGCCGCCTCTCTGCTGTGCGATGGCACTGACCTGAGGATTGGCTTCTCTTTGAAAGCTCTAAGAATAGTCTCTTCTTGTCAAAATACCTATAGACCGCTCGAAAGTCCTCTAAGGAATAATGATTACCATATAAGCTTGGGATCCACAAATGTTGGTTGAAATAATATAACTTAATTCGTTACCAATGCGTGTCAAAAGTTTGTGTATGGATTTAAGTGGACAAGTATACTGACAATCGTCGTGTATGCACTGACTGAAGTTGATAATCAAAGTACGTTACGTATCATATCAAGCATGATTCCCAGTTAGATTTCAGAAGTCTTAGATAAGTGAGAAAGCTGTGATATGCAAGGGTTTAAAGTTCAATTCTAATCAAAGGTTCCAAGTAATGTTGTTTATGCCTGTCTGATTCCATATGAGTCTGTCCTTGATATGATGTAAATGCTAATAAGCTACACAAACTTGACCCAACAAAAACAACAAAAACATGTTCATTCTATTCGTAGTTTTAAGATTTTTCAATTATTTTAGTATAATGTGTCAATGTCGGACTGTGTGTATTGTTATCTGCTAAACGCCACCAAATGTGCTTAACGTTTACTTAACAAATTGTTTCTGAAAGATTAAATGGATCACGTCTGAGGTGATCAGGTGGATAAATAGATCACGTCTGAGATGATCAGTTGGATAAATGGATCACGTCTGAGGTGATCGGGTGGATAAATGGATCACGTCTGAGGTGATCGGGTGGATAAATGGATCACATCCGAGGTGATCAGTGAATGTGTTGCTTTTAAAAGTGATCATGTCTGAGATGATCAAAAGATTATAATGTCTTATCAATTGGTTAAGAAAACTAAGGGTCAGTCCATAACTTGACAAAAATAGCACAAGTATAGCCCAATCGCACAACTGAATCTGATCTGACCCAGTCGTACGAATGGGGTATACGATTGAATACAATCGTAAGATTGGGACATGCGAATGAGCCCAATCGGCCGATTGAAAGTGACCGCCTAGGTCAAACAAGCGAATGGAGGTAAATTGATCGAATGGAACTGGTCGATTGAGTAAATCGTACGACCCAGTTTCAATCGCACGAATGAGTCATGCGATTAGACTCGGTCGTACGACTGGAGATTGAATCGGCCAAATGAATTGAGCGAATGGGTTCATTCGCCCGACTGAACTGAGTTTTTAGTATAAATAGGCTCCTCAGTCGATCGTAGAACTCATTCGCCCTAAACTCAAAATCACACCGTTACGCTGCCCAAATTTCATTTGATCTTAAACACCTACTGTATCCGATTTCTGACGCTTTAGCATTGTTCTACAGGTATAACGCGAGTGATTGATGATGCCTACAGTCGAATGGGGTTTGAATCCGATCGCATTTGACCTAGTTCTTGAACCGACACCAACTTTGTAAAATAAACTACCTTAATCACATA
The DNA here is from genome assembly GCA_024085815.1 of Flaveria linearis. Taxonomy (NCBI): domain Eukaryota; kingdom Viridiplantae; phylum Streptophyta; class Magnoliopsida; order Asterales; family Asteraceae; genus Flaveria; species Flaveria linearis. Next base: position 76,659,989 of record CM044010.1, read on the forward strand.
CAATGTTAAAATCAATGGATTAGGTGGGTTAGATACATGATCGCGAGTCTAATAAACATGAACTTAATGTTTAATTTAGCCATTTGATAAATCTGAGTTGGAAATGGAACAGTTTTGTCTACGATGCGACTGGTCCCCCAGAATGAACTTCAATCGCCCGATTGAGAGGGGCGACTCATTCAATCAGCCGAATGAATAAGGCGAATGGGTTGAGTGTGTGATACGACTGGATTCCAGAATGAACTTCAATCGCACGATTGAAAGGGACGATTCATTCAATCGGCCGAATAAATCATGCGAATGAGTCATTCGGTCGACTGACTCAATCGCAGGTTCAGTCTCCTAATTAGACTCAATCGCATGACACATCATTCGACTAAAATTCTGTCGCATTACTGTTCAACCGATTGAAGTCCAGTCGCACATATGACCATCCGACTGAAACCCAGTCGCACAGTGCAATCGCATGATTGAACTAAACTGTTTTCTGATTTAGTCAAACTCTGTTTTACATGTTTCTAACGTGTGTTTGCTATTGATTACAAGGAATATGGCTAATAGATGGACCATAAATCCAAAGCACAACATTTGTGCTCACTTGGATTCCACCTCGAGGAACGGTGGTGAGTTTGAAGGGATTATTGACTTTTTGAGGAGGTCACGGATCTATAGAGCTATATCTACACCCTGTACTCCCTACCAGTCCCTTCACCAATCATTCTGGGAGGGAGCTTCGGTAGATCGATCTGTGGAACCCTACCGTATCCGAAGTACTATCTTTGGTAGGGCGATAGAGATCACAGCGGCAGATATCAGGAGAGTATTGGAATTTGGAGATGATGAGGATCATCCAGTTAAGCTACATTCTCTGACGGTTCGTGGGTGCTTTATGAGTATCGGGTACTGCGGGGACATCAACTCGGGGGTGCTGAACAAGAGCAACCTGAGCCCCCAGTACAAGTACCTAGCACACGTCATACTGAAGTGCATAGCATCCAGGAGGGGTGGGTTTGATGATTTATCGGACCAAATCCAGAATGCATATGTTGCATTGGTCCTTAACCACCCCTTCAGCTTCTCCAACATGATTTTCACGTATCTGATAGAGAACTTAGAGGCAAAGGGGAAGGAAGGGTTTTGTATGTACCCCCGGTTCCTGCAGCTGATTTTTGATGAAAAGTTGCCTGATCTGCCCAAGGAAAAGAGTGATGCAGTGGCGTTGGAGATTATGGATGACACCACTCTTGGGAGGATGAAGGTTTACAGAGGCAAGCAGGTGAAGCCGGTGATGAAGAGGTTGATTGGGCATCTGGCCCGGGCTGATTATGTTGCCCCAGGGAGACGCAAATGGCGTCATGATGACAGTGGATCTGACACTGAGGTGATAGCTATTCCATCAGATGATTCTGATGATGATGACAGTGGTGATGGTGGAGATACAGGCCCCATTCCATCTAGGGCCACTACCACTGATATACCATCTCCACCACCCACCCACGATGGAACTGAGTCTGCTGGCTTCCATCAGGATTTTGTTCCTGGTGAGGAGGAAGAGGAGTCAGAAGAGGAGCCCTTGACACGTACTGCGGGAAGCAAGGTTGTTCCCACAGAACATGGGCTAAGGGCGGTCGGTGAATCCCCACGAGACTCAGGAGAGATAGCCACTGATCCGAGTTATGCATCGGAGTCAGCTAGCAGGGTTGTTGGGGGAGCATCCACTTCAACGGGAACGAGGAAGAAAAGGATGGCTCAACCCCATGGTCAGAAGAAGAAGAAAAGACGTCTCACCTTCATTACAACCACTTCCACAGCCACACCATCCACCACCACAACCACCACATCAACCACCACCACTACTAAACCTCCACCTCATACTCGTATATCTACTTCCACCACCACTGTACCCTCCACTACAGCCTTCCCACCACCTCCCATCTACACCACAGCTACCACAACAACCACCACTCACCAAACCCAACCCTCATCTGCACCCTCTAGCTCATTCATTCCACCTGTCTCAGTGACAGAGCAGCTTGCAGCACTTAACAGCATGGTGCTCCAGCTGCTAGCTTCTGACAAGGCCAAGACTGCTCAGATTCAGCAGTTAACAGAGCAGTGTTCCTCCCAGACAGCTGAGATTCATCAGTTAAGGGAGTTGACTTCATCTCAAGCTCAGCTGATCGCTTCATAGACTGATCAAATCACTGGTCTATTAGAGCACGAGATTGAGACTGACAGGAAGTTGGAGAAGTTACAGGCTGAAAACAAGTCCATCTTGCTAAAGCTGAAAGCAAATCCGACTGAGCCTCTCAAGATAGGAGAAGGTGAAGATGATGATGATGAGGAGGATGATGAGGATGATGATAGTGATGCTGATAACGAGGAAGGTGATGATGAAGATAAAGAAGATGATGATGATGATGAAGGGGACGGAGATGCATCTACCTCTGCCTCTGGTCATGAGCAACGAAGCAAGAAAAGACAAGACCAGGGAACATCAACTGCTGCCCCACCTACCTCCCCTTCTACCGGAGATCCAGCAATGATCCAAGACAAAAGTACTGATTAGATGTTTTATTTCTAAAGCTTTTGTACTTGATTCATCTTTTGACGTATATGAAACTCTTGTAAATATTTAATGATTAATGTTTAATTAACTTGAGTTTATACTAATGTTTGCTACTCTACATGTTGATATTAAACAGATAAGGGATTTCAGCAAGATGACCATGATGTTGCTCCCCTCCAACAGGTCAAGTCTCAACTCACAATGATTCTTGATCTGCAGGGGATCGTCAGAAGGTCAGTGAGTTATACTCCTGAAGAAGGAGAAATTATTCACGACCTTACTGATGAGCAGCTTGCTGAAATATTTCGTCTGAATCCAGACGAAATTGTTAAGGATGCTCCAATTTTTGATGATGCTGATGATGACGAGCTCAACGATGTTGAAGAAATCGAAATTGAAGACATCACAGATCAGCACTATCCAGAATACACTGATCAAGAGGGAAACGTGTTTCCAGATTTGGTAAACAACCTTGACAGTGACATTCTGGATAAACTCAGCGATAAGGAGAAAGGAGCAGAAGCCTCAACAAGTCAAGCCCAAGCCTCGGACGCCGAAGTCAATATTCGAAAGGCTGAATGGGCGGCTTGCTTTGCCGAGATCCGAGCCCAACGTGCTACAGCGACACAGAATACCTACACCAAACTCTACAAAGTCAAGAAAAATATGAAGGTGTCAGGGAAGATTATAGCATGGGCTCACTTTGAGGATCTTGGGGTTTATGCTGTGAAGGGAGAGAGGGGAATAGAGTACTTCAGATTCCCTCACGATCTGAAGACTCTCCCTGGTTTTGAGCTCAACCAGCTGGCGCGCCTGAAGCTATTATACGCTGATCCGAAGAAAATGTCAGGCTGGTTTGAGGCTGCCCTATAAAGGGAGTACAGGACTAGATGGGTCAACTTCAGACCACAGCAGGCCACACGTTACATCAGAAGGTCTGAAGTGAGTCCGATTACTGGTCAACCGAAGATAGTCCTGAAGTGGCGACCTCCACGCACAATGTCCCGAATTCCAGTGAGGGAGATGCCACAGGACTTTACCCCACACTTCAAGTAGTGGTACTATGACTGGTGCTCAGGAGAGGCAGTCATTGTTTTGGAGAAGGACGGGTTGATGGACACAATAAGGGTGTTTGACCCTATGTGGCTAATAAACTTGTCAGCGTCCGATGTTTATACGCTGTACAAGTGGCCACTGTTTTTTGACACGCAGGATATAGTGCAAGCACTACAGTTTCAGCATATCATACGTCTATGCTTCGCACTGAATATCCATGTCGGGGTTTCTAAAGAGGAGAGAATAAAGAGATTTGAAGAGTTTAAGAAAGAAGTCAAAGTCTAGATAGAACTAGGTCCAAGGGGGAGTTTGTTGGTACACATGTCCCCAGTTCTAGTCTAGTGAGCTTAAATATAATAGACTTTCTTTTCTTGTAACACTTATGTAATGTTTGATCAATTGAATAAGAAACTCTTCTATATATGTGTATTGGTTGTTTAATGTTATATCTATCTATATTGTTTATTGTTACACACATATATGACAATGTTATATAGGTTTACAGTTGTTAGACATAGTTCTAAACCATTTAAGGTTCAAGAATGTGTTTAACTAAGTTATCTGATTCAGTCGCACGACTGGACCATGCGAATGGACCAGTCACACGATTGAACCAGGAGATTGAGTCAATCGTACGATTGAGTCATAAGACTGACTCTGTCGTCCGAATGAATCAATCGTATGACTCAGTCACATGACTGAGCCAGTCGCCTGGCTCAGTCGTACGACTGATAGCTGTAACCTATAAATACCACTTAATTCGTGGAAAAACGCAACACTTCGAATACTTGAAACCCTAGTCGAACCAGAACGTCCAGATCGTCCATTCCAAGTTCATAGAACGTCCCAGATCATTCCTATTCCATTCTTAACGTTTTCTAATCGTTAGGATTGATCTTGATTTCGTTCTCCCTGATTGGATCGCCAATCAAATAGGATTCCGCACTATTTGATCCGGTATAACGAAGAATCAGTTAGTACTCCGTACGTACACGGTCCTAACAGTTCAGAAAAGCTTGCTGAACTATTTATCCGAGAAATTGTGGCGTGACATGGTATGCCCGTATCGATTGTTTCAGATAGGGATACGCGGTTCACCTCAAAGTTTTGGAAAAAGTTCAATGAAGAGATGGGTGCGAGGTTGCATGTTAGTACCGCATACCACCCGCAGACCGATGGGCAATCGGAGAGAACGATCCAGACACTGGAGGATATGCTTCGGGCATGCATTATCGAATTTGGCGGTAACTGGGATGATCATTTGCCACTAGCCGAGTTCTCGTATAACAACAGCTACCACGCCAGTATTAAGATGCCCCCATATGAGTTACTGTATGGTCGACGGTGCAGAACTCCTATTTGTTGGGGTGATGTCGGTCAGAAAGAGTTAGGAAGCTTAGAAGTCGTGGAAGCCACAACAGAAAAGTTGGAGAAAATCAAGGCGTATATGAAGGCTGCAAAGGATAGACAAAAGTCATACGCCGACAAAAGAAGGAGACCAATAGAGTTCAGCGTGGGTGACAGGGTAATGCTAAAAGTGTCACCATGGAAGGGAATCATCCGATTTAGGAAGAGGGGGAAACTGAGTCCCAGGTTCATCGGACCATTCGAGGTACTAGCACGAGTTGGGGATGTAGCTTACAGGCTAGACCTTCCAGAAGAGTTAAGTGGGATTCACCCTACCTTTCATGTGTCGCACTTAAGAAAATGTTTAGCACCAAATGAGGCAGTCGTACCTCTAGATGACATCGAGGTGGACGAGAAGCTGAACTATGTAGAACAACCAGTGGCTATACTGGACCGGAAGGAGAAACAATTGAGAAATAAAGTAGTCAAGCAAGTCAAGGTACAATGGAAACATTGAAAGGGGTCGGATGCCACCTGTGAATCCGAGGAGGAAATGAGACGTCAATACCCCGATCTGTTTAACGACGAAGCAGGTTTCGAGGACGAAACCTAAATAAGGGGGGGAGACTTGTAACGCCCCGAAATTTCCCGAAACGAGCCATTTAATAATAATGGGCTTGTAAGGGTTAATTTAAGAAATAAAGGGGTAAATTAGTGGGCTATGGATCAAATTAGCCTTAATGGGCTAGACTTGATGGGTTTAAGGGCCCTAATCGGCCCTTAAACATGCATGAGCAGCTCCATCTTCCACCATTTCAAACCCTAGCCACCAAATTCGTAGAGAGAGAAAGTAGAGAGAGAAAGTGAAGAAATTCAAGATTTGGAGCTTGAAGGTTTAAAGGATTGAAGTTCTGGTGGATTGGAGCATCAAAACACAAGGAAAGAGCAACAAAACGAGGTAAGAATCGGCCCCTAAGGCCTTCTGTAGATCAAACCCGGATTCTAGGGTTTTGGGGTTTTGAAAAGTTTAAAGAAACACATAAAGTTCGAATTTTTACGTATGAAAACGTGTAAAAAGCTTAGATTTGGTTTCATGGAAGGTAAACTAAGGATTTGGACGTAAAAAGTTAAGATTTTGGGTTAAAAATGGGCTGGATCTGAGTTTCTGTTCACCCAGCGAAACTGGGCCCCGATCCAGTGAATTTAAGTATTCAACCAGCGAAACTGTGAACTCATTCAGCGAGACTAGGAGAAATTCCAGCGAAACTACAGTTTCACTCAGGCGAAACTACAGTTTCGCCGGTAACCTCGCTAAGACCCAGACTGACCTATAGACTCTGCGAGACTAGGGAATTCCAACGAAAGTTGGGCGCTCAAGGCAGCGAATCTGCCTAGCGAAACTAGCAGAAGTGCTGCCCAGCGAAACTGGCAGCGGAACTGCAGTTTCGCTGTAGCGAAACTATGGGCGAAACTATGAAGAAAATGACGTTTTTGCATATTAACTTTCGTGCAGCTAGAGTGTTCAGGCTATAGCTTAAGTGGCTTAGAATTTAAGCTATTGGACAAGTTCAGGTGAGTTTTAGATCCCCGATTTTATACATGCTTTAAATGTTTTGGGGCGGTATGCATGCTAATATATATACTTTTTATGACCAGTTCTTTTAGAGTAAAGTTTTACTTACTATCTTATATGGGAAACGGGATTTTCTAACGAATTGATAACGTGTTTTTCCTTATTGAGATATAACCTTGTAGTGATGGATTGCCTTCGAGATGTGTTGTGTTATATATATATATATAACTTAAATAAGAAAGTGAAACGTAAAGAAAGGTTATGTGGCCCATAAGGTGTACCTGGATAAAGTAAAGTCTTGCAAGTAAAGTCCTGCAGGCAAGGGATAAAGTAAAGACTTGCAAGCAATGGCTAAAGGAGGGTTGCATTTGTTGTGCCCTCACCCGGATAAAGTAATGCTCGAACAGGCAGGTCTGTAAGCCCTGAATTGGCATGACAATAATAGCCCGATCGAGTACGACTGTAAGCCCTTAATTGGCGTGTCGGTAAAGTCCTAGGCGAGCCTAGGCACCGATTGTGACAGAGAATTGACGGATAAAGAAGAGTAATAAATAACGAGAAATGAAAAGTAATGATAAAGTATCGATAATGTGATAGCCTGTATGTATTGATGCTTGATAGACGAGAACTATTTTCAACTGCTAAAGCTAATACCTTTACAATAGTATTTACAAAGAAAACCTAGAATTCACTCAGCGAAGCTGACTTTTGTATGCATATCAGTTGACAGGTAGGAGTTAGAGCTACGGAATAGAGGCATGGGACTGAAGCTTCTTGGCACTAGAAGACTGGCATCCCGGATGAAGAAAAGCTAAACAAGGAACTCCTAAATAGTTTTGTGGATTAAAGACAATGTTTATATTTTACTTGTAATGAATTGAAATGACAGTATTTTTCCGCTGCAACATATATTTTATACATATATGAGTAAATGATTGTCTTAACAAATGTTATGCTATGAATGGCCAACTGTGAGGTCCCCCCTGAGAAAGGTGGGCCTTACAAGTTCTCATCTAGGATTGATGAGTTGTTGATTATAGACCTACTAAGTGGAAATTAAGATGCTAAGTGTGATAATTTGGAGTGTGATTAGTGAGATTTGATGATTCATATGCATCGATCGAGGGTGGTGTCTCAAATCATCTTTAGTCTTGGCTTATCCTTGATGTGTTGGTATCTTTAGGCTTATAAGGTGATTCTTAAGAAACTGGGTGTCAACATTAAGAATGTGCTTAGTGTTTGTGTTTGGTGATGGTGGTCCGAGAGGTATGATGGTTTTGAGAATCCATCATTAGTTTTAGCCTAGGTTGAAGAAGTAGGTTTATAGCCTGTATTAGTAGCTTATTCGATGGGTGTGATGGCAAGTTCTTAAGGTGTTTAGTGGCATATAATGCTAGGTGGTGAAGTTGCAAGATGATTAGTGTCCAAGGGTGGCTAGGTGGCGGTTTTAGAGTTTAATGGTTTACTTAATCTTTAAGTTAGATTTAGTAAGAGACTTAGATGTTTAATTGGGTTGATTAGTATCTTAATGAACCAAGATTAAGGTTTGGGTTGTGTTTATTTTGATATTTATGTGTTTAAGGTTTGATTAGTTTGTTTGAAGAAGTTGACTGAGTTGTAATCTTTATAGTGAATGGAAACATAACATTAAGTCAAATAACTAATCATAAAATCTTATAATTTGGCACCCTTAATATTCCGCAAAATTCACAAAATATACATACATGCACACGTATCCATATTATACATATATACTTATACGTGCTAAAACATAGACAAAGTTTGTTACGTAAAGTCACTTTAAAACTTTTAATTTAATATGTGTGTGTTTGTGTGTATATATATAATTAACTGATATTAATCTTTTGGTATTAAATTTATCTAACCTTAATTTTTAGGGTCATCACATTCTCCCCCTGTAAAAAGAATTTCGTCCCGTCTGTTGTCAGTATCTGATGGCATGGAAGTGTGTCTTTATAACTGTTCTTTTTATTCAGTTTAACCTCAAAATAAATGAGGATACATTCTTTTGATTTCATCTTCCCTTTCCCATATGAATTCAGGTCCTCTTTTTGATTTCCACTTGAGTCTTACTATTGGAATTTTACTTCTTCTCAAACATTTTACTTCCTACTGGTTCTTCTACAAAATGAATTTCTTATCTATTTTGATTTCTTGCATTGGTACCCTTAATGTCTCATCTATCAAACATTTATTCAAGTTAGATACATGAAAGGTGTTGTGTATTTCGCTTAGTTCCTGAGGTAAATTTAACTTGTAAGCTACAGGACTAATTCTATCTATTATCTCAAAAGGTCCAACATATATAGGGTTTAATTATTTCTCTTTCCAAATTGGATAATTCCCTTTGTCGGTGATACTTTTAGATACACCTTATCTCCTATTTGAAATTCTAAAGGCTTTCTTCTCTTATCAGCATAAATCTTTTACCTATCACGTGCTGCCTTTAATCTGCCCTCAATTTCACTAATTTTATCAGTTGTTTCCTGTATAAGTTCCAGGCCTGTAAGTTATCTATCTTCTACCTCATTCCAACACAAAGGTCATCTACACTTCCTTCCATATAAAAGCTTCAAACGGAGCTGCTCCAATACTAGCATGATAGCTATTGTTATATGAAAATTTAATCAAAGGTAAGTGTGAATCCCAATTCCACCAAAATCTAATGCACAAGCTCATAACATATCTTCTAATGTTTGTATTGTTTTCTCACTTTGTCTATCTGTCTGTGGATGGTATGCTGAACTCGTATTTATCTGAGTTTCTAAGGCTGTTTATAAAGTCTGCCAGAATCTTGAATTAAATCTGCTATCGCTATCAGATATTATTGATATGGATATACCATGTCTAGACATAATTTCTTTCATATAAATTCTTGCTAACTTTTCCATCTTATAATCTTCTCTTATTGGTAAGAAATATGCAGACTTAGTCAGTCTGTCTACTATAACCCATATTGTGTCATACCCACTTGTGGTTCTAGGCAACTTAGTTACAAAGTCTATGGTGATTTGATCCCACTTCCATTCAAGGATTTCTTGTTGTTGCAAACATCTTGAGGGTTTATGATATTCGGCCTTAACTCTTGAACATATATCACATCTTTCTACAAATTCAGCAACAGACTTTTTCATGCATGGCCACCAATACTGGTTTCTCAAATCTTTGTACATTTTGTTATTTCCTGGGTGTACTGAATATCTAGACTTATGTGCTTCCTTTAAAATAGTTTCCCTAATCATGTTATTATTTGGAATCCAAATTCTTCCCTTAAATCTCAGGATTCCATCTAACGTTGCTTCCAGTTGCTTGCTCTATCCCTTCACATATTTTAGTTCATCTTCTCGGTGAGCTTCTCGAATATGGCTTATCAAATCTGAGCGTAATTCTATCCTCATGGCACAAACTAGTAATGGCTTAATTCTTTCTCTTCTGCTTAAAGCATCAACTACTACATTTGTCTTTCCTGGGTGATACTTAATTTCACAATCATAATCACTTAGTAATTCTACCCATCTTCTTTGCCTCATATTTAACATCTTTTGATCAAATGTGTGTTGTAAACTCTTATGGTCTGTATAAACTATGCACTTAGTTCCATATGGATAATGTCTCCAAATCTTAAGTGCAAACATTACTGCTCCTAGTTCTAAATCATATGTAGTGTAATTCTTTTCACTTCCTCTGAGCTGCCTAGATATGCAATTACCTTATCTTGTTGCATTAAAACATATCCAAAACCTTGATGTGATGCATCACAGTATATAACAAAATCGTTTATTCCTTCTTGAAGGGCTAAAATAGGAGCACTACATAATTTATTATTTAAAAGTTCAAATGCAACGTTCTGTCTTTCTCCCCAAACATATGGCTTATCCTTCTGAGTTAACTTTGTTAAAGGTTGGGCTATTCTTGAGAAATTTTCTATAAACCTTCTATAATAACCTACCAAACCTAAGAATTGTCGAATTTCAGTTGGCATTTTGGGAATTTTCCATTTCTTAACTGTTTCAATCTTTGCTGGATCAACTTGAATTCCTTCTTGGTTAACCACATGTCCTAGGAATTGTACTTATCTTTTCTAGAATTCACACTTGGAGAATTTGGCGTATAAATTTTCTTTCTGAAGTAGTTTTAAAGTTATCCTTAGGTGTTTCTCATGTTCCTCCTTACTCTTAGAATAGATTAAGATGTCATCTATAAAGACTATGACAAATTTATCTAAATAAGGTTTACATACCCTGTTCATTAGATCCATGAACACTGCTAGGGCATTTGTTAACCCAAATGGCATTACAAGGAACTTATAATGACCATATCGAGTTCTGAATGCAGTCTAAGGAATATCTTCATCTCGTACCCTTAACGATGATATCCTGATCTTAAGTCAATCTTGGAAAAGTAACCAGATCCTTGCAATTGATCAAATAGGTCATCTATCCTAGAAAGAGGATATGTTAGCCCAGGTTGAACACACTTGAATCAAATAACATGAAGATTATAGATCAAACAATGATAAATACCATAAAACCCCTTTGATCTTCAATAAGATTGCAAAATATGTTTACAAGTAATCCCCCAATCTATTGGTCATGCAACCATTAGTCAACTCTAATTACAATTAACCTATTTATAGTCTAGACTAACTTTTACTATTTACATTTAGCCCCTAGACTATTAAACTTGACTAAAACAAGACTAAAACAAGACTAAAACAAGATAAAATATATTTTGTTCACACAAAATATATTTAATACAATAAAGTCTCAAACACAATATATCTTCAATGTCTTCACTCCGTTCTTCATCTCGAACTTGATGTTTGACTTTTCTGTTGACTTTGAGTGAGACGTTGACTTTTGTTAACTTTGTCTATGTTGATAATATAGACTATCTTGTACAGCTCTAACAATACTCCCCCTTAGTCTATCATTATCAACGTCTTCATACAAATTCAGTCCTGAGAATTCAACCATAGAAAGATCTTCAAATTGAAGCTTTCTGAATCTGATAAGAAAGATTATTCATCTCATAAGCTCCCCCTATTTATATGCTCCCTCTTTTTCAGTGCATCCTTTGTGAAGATATTGGAATAGCTTTCCGAAATCTCTAATCTTGAGTGCTTCAGAATATGTAGGAGGAGTATTCCTAGCTCGATATCTTCTGCAAACTTGAGGAACAGGTTTTCTGATTAGGTACACTACTCGACTGATGATCAGCCATCACTTACAGCAAAAATCTGAAACACATTCACAAACATAATCTCGACATTTCTAATTAGATCATTTCATTTTAACAAAATAAACCCGTGTTTATCTACTTTTGAAAACAAACGAACCCATGTTCGTTTGTGCACAATTTCTGGGAAATGCATGAAAAATGATAAAATTATAACATCATAATATGAAAGACCTAAAAGAATTTTGAAATGAAATTTTATTATAATTTTTTTATTTTTATTATATATATTTATTATAATATATATATTTTTTTAAAACCCGAAATTTTTTTTAATTACCGAGAACTGAATCGATCATGAGATCACATCCTCAAGAAATACTTTAGCATAATGATGAATTTAAACATCGACAAGCAATGATATCACATTGATAACTGAATCTAATCACAGTCTTTGAATGATTTTGAAATCTCAAACAGATCAATAACGATTGCTGATATGTTTGTCCACTTAAACCCATGCCCTATCTTTTTCAACAAGCAGCAGATGATTTGTTAAGGTTCGATTAAGCACTTTAGAATGCTAGGACCCCACAATCATTTGGCAAAAACCCTCACCCAATCTCAGGATTTCTTGAATTTTATTAGGATCTTTATGGAACAAGGCTTGTGTATTAGTGTGCAAGAGATTATCATTAGAATATTGCATTATGTGATAAATTCATCGTTAGATGATTTGACACAACTTACACCAAAATGGTGAGAGCTCCAGGTCTATACTCACGTATAACAGAGGAGATGACCATTTAATCATGTGCAGATGAGAGCTCCAGGTTAGTACTATCGTACAACAAAGGAGATCATCACTCCAGGTCAGTACATCCGTACAACAAAGGAGATTAGCACAAACACAAGACACATAAATACACCAAACATGGCTAAAAAATATGGCTTATACGATTTGTATCATGGTGGGTGAAAGATCAATTCTCAATCCAATTTTTGTCGGGACTCAGTTTTCGTGCAGGACAAAATGATTGCGTAAATCCAGACATCCTTAAGCATATATTTAATTTTAATCATCATGCTACAGTGTACTTTATTTTTCAGGCTGAGCCTACCAAGCATATCATAAACGAATCTGTTTGTTTTTCTTTTACTTGCAATTAAAAATAAGATGTGAATTAAATAACAGTATGAGTTACTATCATTTCTCATTATAAAGTGCAAGTCATGCAAGAACAAGCATTTCAAGATGATATACAATCATTTCTCAGTCATCTCGAATCTAGTTCCCAGTTCTCTTTTCAATTTTTTAATTTTGATATACTCTCCCTCTAAATTTTTATTTTTGCAAACCTATTTTTGTTTTTTTATTTTGTGTTTATTTTTTTATAAAAAAACTGTACAAAAATATAAATTTATCAAAGAAGGTCTTCCAAAATACACTGATATGAAGATAAGAAATGAATTCTAAAGAAATATGCAGAGATGGTGAAGTGAGAACAATGATTGTGCAGATAAAAATCCAAATTGTGGATAAAATACCATGACCTAAACCTGTTTGTTCCGCCTCAAATTTGAATTAGGAACAATCTCTGTCAGTAAACCGGATTACTAACAGTCCTCCTGAATTGTTCATGCACTCATAAACAGATTAGTTTGAAAGGGGAACCCCGGCCATCATAATCCAGGGTGTTCCTTTTGCAACGGTAGAAGTAACCTGCTTCAACAAACAATCTGTTAAAATATCGGGGATATCTGTATCCTTCTTTTTAATTTTCCAAATTTGTTTCGGTTCAATTAGTTTGGATTCGAATGAATTAAATTTAGAAATCATTTTCTATTTAAGACCGGAAGGAAAAGAATTTGGTTTTGAACCTTTGGTCATTTTCATCTTTGAATCATGTGAAAACGGCTTTACATGAAAAGGTTTGGGTGGAGGGTTTTTCATCCAACCATTCAAAGATGTGTGCTTTTTACCTCTTGATCCAGAGAAGCAACCCGTGTTGCCTTTACCGTCTGGAACATTCTTTATAGACTTACATCCGGAGAAGCAATTTGGTTTGCCTTTACCATTCGAAACAAGTCTTTGAGGGCACTTCTTTACCTCATGACCTTCTTTTCCACACTCAAAACAGGCCTTGAAAGGCTTTTGATGCTTGACTGACCTATGTGATGCAAGTGGGGATGAGGATTGCTTTATGCTTGTAGCAGATTCTTGCTTGTTCTAAAGTTTCTCATGCTGAACAGTAAAGGAGATCTTCACTGGTTGACTGGATTGTTTTGCAATTGGAGAAGAGATTCGTATTGGTCTTGATTCAGCTTTTGGAAGCTTTTGGGACTTGACAATATCAGGAAATATCTTAATCTGTGAGGAACCAACACGCTCCTCTGTGTTTGATTCATCATCTAAGCTTATCCAGTCTCGTATACACAGATCTTTCTCTAATGGATTTTGATTGACACCTCCTATTGTGTCGGCTTCCATTATAGGATTCTGATTGCCTGACGATTCGACAACTGTACCTTCTTTGACAGGAACAAACGAAGGAATGTTACCTATTTTGAATTTGTTAAATAAGATTGGAGAAGCAACTGATATTGGTTTTGGAGCATCAAAGGTAGAATCGTCATTAATCTTCTTATCAGATCCCTGCCTGAGGAATCCTAAACCTACAGGAGAATCCTGCACATCTCTAACCTCTTTAAGATTAACGTTTCTTATACCTGCATTTAAACTATTAGTTTCTGCAGCTTCAATCAAATCATTAGATGAATGAGGTTGAGGCATAGGAGAGTAACAATGGGTGCTAGGAGGAGGATAGATGTATGGATTTTCACCACAACCCACTCCCGTTTTAATCCTAGCTCCCCTTTGTTTACACAGTAGCTCTTCCTGTTTCATTCCGGATATGGTCCATCTATCAAGCTTTGTTTTAAGCTTGCTTGTTTCAAATTCAGCCAAGGTGACTCTTTTGTTTAAAAGATTCATTTCAACATTTCTTTCAAGAAGGGATCGTTTTAAATGATCATTTTCTTTTAAAGCTTCATTTAATTTTATGAAATACTTGGCTTCATTCTTTTTAAGTTTCACGTTTATGATGGTTAATTCCTTTTGGTTATCTAAAAGTAACCTATTAGCTTTATACACACCAAATAAATGAATTTTGCAAGTAGAAGAACACATATCGTGAACTGTCTCGTATGAAAGATCCAGGATGACTCTTTCAGCAGTAAGAGCCTTCTCGCAGTTGCAAACTCTGGTATTTCGCTTCCATTCCTCTTCCTTCTCAGCATCACAGACTTTATCATTCAACTCAGCTCCACCTTTACCCATTGATGTTTGCTTAAGCTTCCCTTGCACCTCTTCAATTCTAGGTTTCAGTAAATCGTTGGAATTGGTGCCAGAATCTGATCTCTCTTCTGGTTTCTCTTTGGAGTTTGAAGTGATCTTTGGAGTTGGATATGTCACTTCATAGTACTCACGACGTTTGATATCCAACTCAATTTCTTTCAGTTTGTTGATCACCTCCATCAGTTTGTAATCACTAAAACCTCTATCTCGTTTAATCGACTTGCCGTGTGAGCTCTATTCTGGTGGGAGGGAATCAAGCAATCTCAGAACTTGTTCATGATTTCCCAATTGGGCATCAAACTTCTTCAGATTGTTTGCCACCAGCAGAAAACGATCAACAAAATCAGACATCCTTTCATTCTTTAAAGCTGTAAAATTATCAAACCGACATTGTGCAATTGTGAGATTATCAGATTCGAAGGATTTAAATAGTTCTGCAAAAGCCATTTTATTTATTTTTTTATTTTTAATATGTTAAAAATTTTGAACAATTAAACGCCCCAAAAATATTTTTCCCAAAAAATTTTAAAATAATTCTCCCCCGGGAAAATATTTTTTTCTTAAATGTCACTCTATACAATCTTAGCAACTGGGGTCAAGCTGCCAGGTCAGCTTGTTTTTTTATAAATCTTTTAAAATCGATGAATATTTCTCTATCGGGATGAAATCAATTAATCCCAACTAGTCAATTTTCTTAGAATTTTTTTATTAAAAAATATGAACGCTTTCTTTGATTTTTAATAAGCCCAACTTTGCTATTTTTTGTTTTTAATGAGCCCACACAACAATTTTTAAGAAAAATCCAGCCTAATTACTTTAATTTTTTTTAATGAATTCAGCCCAAATTTACTGATCCAAATTCAATACAATGAGAAAAGCCCATAACTAAACACAAGCCTTATCCCTAACACAAAACTCATCACACACACAAAGGGAAATACAGAGAGAGACAGAGAGGCGGATAAGAGAAAGCCTTTTTAGGGTTTCAAAGAAGGTGCTGCAGTTTGCTGGGATTGATGATGTGTTTACTTCTTCTCGTGGGTCGACTAAGACTCTTGGGAACTTTGTGAAGGTTACTTTTGACTGTTTTCTGAAGACTTATGGATTCCTTTGGAGGGAGACAAGATTCAGCAGGTCTCCATTCCAAGAGTATGCTGATCTGCTCGCAAAGGGGGAGAGGCAAATCACCGTGGATATCCTAAAGCAAGAGTTGCCAAAGAAGAGGCAAAGCCTCTCTTAAGAAACCGAAGGACGAAAGGTCTTCAAACGTTCAGAAATCAAACAAAAACGGATCCAAAAGCTTCGCGCAGAAGGTAGACTTGCTGAATTTGCCGAAACAGGAGGTGATCCTCCGGTTGAGGTTTTTGAAGCAGCCAGTGACGTTGTTTGGGAACTTGATTCTTCTTTTACCTTTCTTATCTTTTTGATTCGATTTTGATGTGGGATTGTGAGGTGATGTGGTGACTTAGGCAGTGGAGATCTCGGTAGGGGGAGAGCTGGCGGTGGTAGTCGATGATGATAGGTTGTTGTTGGTTTGTTCAAGTTTTTAAGTTTTGTTAATGTTTGTGATGGGGGTGTGTTTTTTTATTAGTTTCGCGGATTGAAATTTTGTTAAGTAGTTTCGCAGATTGAAAATTTTTTTAAGTAGTTTCTCAGTTTTTTTTAAGTAGTTTCGCTGAAATAATTTTTAATTTCGCAGATTAAATTTGTAATTTCGCAGCTTGAATTTTATAATTTCACAGCTTATTTTTTTATTTATTTTCGCAGATTAATATTTATTAAATCTTGTAGGTTCGTTCTTGTTTCATTGATGATTTTGGCAGCATTTTTGCTGGTATTTTCGCTAGAAAATGTGAACTTTCGTTCAATTTAGTGTTTATTCGCAGCTTGATGCTTTGAAGATTTGAAGATCCTTAAGAACATCAAGAACACACACACTAGTGTGTGTGAGAAAAAATCTCAGATATGAAATTTTTCTTTGATTTTTCTTGTATAAAAGTTTTAACTCAGATGTACTTTCTCTCTCTAAAAACCCACTTTCTCTCTCTAAATTTCTGATTAACAGCTTCAATAATCTTCAAATAATCAATGAATTTGATCCAATATGGCTCTGATACCTAATTGTTAGCCTAGGTTGAACACACTTGAATCAAATGACATGAAGATTATAGATCAAACAATGATAAACACCATAAAACCCCTTTGATCTTCAATAAGATTGCAAAATATATTTACAAGTAATCCCCCAATATACTGGTCATGCAACCATTAGCCAATTCTAATTACAATTAACCTATTTATAGTCTAGACAAACTTTCAGTATTTACATTTAGCCCCCCTAGATTATTAAACTTGACTAAAACAAGACTAAAACAAGATAAAAAATATTTTGTTCACACAAAATATATTTAATACAATAAAGTCTCAAACACGATATATCTTCAATATCTTCACTCGGTTCTTCGTCTCGAACTAGACGTTTGACTTTTCTATTGACTTTGACTAAGACGTTGACTTTTGTTGACTTTGTCTATGTTAATAATATAGACTATCTTGTACAGCTCCAATAGAATACCTATTTTTTATGGTTATTTTATTGAGTTCTCGGTAGTTGATGCACATTCTAAAAGTTCCATCTTTCTTTTTTACAAATAGAACTGGTGCTCCCCATGGGGATACACTAGGACGTATAAATCCTCTATCTAATAATTCCTGAAGTTGTCACACCCCAACCTTAACGGTGGAAACATAGAGATGTGAGGGTTAAGATTGTTCAAAGCCACCTAACGCTACTTCAAAGTCTAATTATCATTAATCATAAGGTTCTAAATTGTAAATTACATACATATGTTCAAGCAAAAACCATTACATAAGATAAATAGCAAGTGCAAGGTCATATCATAAATATGAAATGATTTCTTTGTTTTATTCTAGGTCCAATCCTAGATGAACTCAATTCTTTGAGGATCAACAATTAAGCTTGAGCATTTCCTGAAACATGTTAAAATAAAGTCAACATATATATGTTAGTGAGTTCCCGTGAGATAGTACATACATATATATAAAACCTTTTTATGAGGCAATTCTTTTCATAAGTTACGAAATAACAAAGGAACATATAGATAGAAAAACCTTGACAAAATATGGCCACAATAATATATACGATTAGCTAATTGTATTTGGTTCCCATGATGAACAAGAATACTTCATCAGCAGCCGACAATAACCACAACTTTAGCACCAAATAGGCTTGTCAAGCCCATAGATCTATGACGTCACTAGGCTAGCAATAGTTAATGATTGTTTTACAAGATAACTATCATATAATGTTTACTAATATCTCGAATAACCATGACAATTTAGTAAGATGAATTGCACATGCTTTACAATTATTTAAAAAATTTACAAATGTATAATTATATGGTTAACATGCTTCACCCCAAAAGTGTGAAATAAAGTAAAAAAAGGGTATGGAAACTCACATGATATATGAAGTACTTTGATTTAATAAGAAAACTAGAATAGCACCAACGGTTTCTTCACAGATTACCTATACGCGAGTGTTCCAAGATTAGATTATAATCGAAAAGATTTCAAATACGATTCGGGAATACTAGGATTTCAATTGGGATCGGGGATTTTAACAATTTAACTCGAAATACAATAGGTTTAACAATAATGCATATTTTTTGGAAAAAAATTGTTTGTCATAGTTTAAATAGTAAACCCATAAAGATCGATAAGATAGGGTGTAATTATTAAAATGCTAAAATAATTAATCTTTAATTATCTAATTTGTATGAGCAACAAGTCTTAATAATTTAAGTGCGAAATAATATACGTTTTGGTGTAAAAAACAAAAACAAAAGGATAAATTTTTATAGCATTTTATAATATTTGTAACCTAAATATAAAATATTAAAGCTTTTAAAATTTTCAGGAATTAATTAAAACTTCCTGAATCAATTCTATTAACAAAATAATTTTTATACTAATTAATTAACATATATATATTTTTTAATGATTTTTGGAATTAAAAAAATAAATAAATAAAGTGCTTAAAAAGTGTGGGTGCCCGGATTCGAACCCGGGTCCCCTGTGTATAAGGGGAGTGTGTTAACCAGTAGGCTGGGGCGCCTATGCCTGACATATCCTGGGTTTTAAATCTTAAAAACTCTTAAACAAGTTAACTCCAATTCCACATGAACCCTTGAACGATTTTGTCCAAATTGAACCCCAATTACACTATGCTAATCTACGAAAGGTTATGTCACACCCCAACCTTGACGGCGGAAACGTCGAGGTGTGAGGGTTAAGATTGTTCACAGCCACATAACGCTATGTTAAAGTATAAAATGCCATTAATCAATTGTTTCAAACACCACATACATCAAAGTTTCAAAATAAATCAAACAAAAACAAGAATCCAATTGTCTTTATTAAGCCTAGGTCCATGTTCTAGGTTTAAGCACTTCTTCAATCATCGCTAAGCTTGCACATTACCTGAAACATGTTGAAAATAAAGTCAACTAACTAGTTGGTGAGTTCTCATGGTTTTAAATACAATAAGTATAAAAATGTGGCAATTCTAGTCAATGGTCACAAGATAGCAAGTATATAGAACATGCATAGTTACAATCAAGCCTCGACTGAATAATATGAATAAGCATGATTAGCTAAGTGTATTTGGTTCCCTAGTGCACAAGCATACGGCTCCTAGGAGTCGGCAATACATCGATTTTAGCACCAAATAGGCTTGTCAGGCCCAAAGATCTAAGACTTCGCTAGGCTAGCAATAGTTAATGATTGCACACGTATGTCACATCTCATATAATGCTTAACATATCCAAACAACCACGACTATGTAAAGAATTGCACGTGTGTAATAAGTATCAAAGCGTGTATGTGTAAGTTTGTATACGCAACATGTTTCACCCCGAAAGATGTGAAATAATCGTAAAACGGGGCATAAGAACTCACATGTTTAATAAAGGAGACTTGTAGATGTAATAAGAATAACCACGAATAAGATTTCCAACACAAACGTCACAACGCACCTAAACGAAATAAAGTAGCGCGTTATAATTTGTTTGATGATTAATTGTAGGTCTAATAATTATCCGTATTTATTACATGTTAATAACGTGATCGGTTAAATGGAACGAATGGATTATACTTGGTATAATCAATTGTTAGCGCGTAAGAGAAATAATAAATAAAACTTGATTAAATTGTACGTTGAACCGGTTTATAAGGATTGTATATAATAGTGATTTAGCTATTATAAGGAACTATATAAAGATATATATATTTATAGGTATAAGTAATTAAACAATTTAATTGTTTGAATATACATATAAATATATATACTAAACAATTATAATATTGTGTATAATAATCAATATAAATGATTTAGCTATTAAAAGAACTATGTATAAATATATATATATACATATAAGTAACTAAACAATTAAGTTGTTTGAACATATATATATAAATATATATACTAAACAATTATAACATTGTATAATCATAATAAGTGATTTAATTACTAAAAGAACAATATATAAATATATATATATATAGGTATAAATAACTAAACAATTTAATTATTTAAAAATATATATATACATATACAAGTATTATGTTTACTCATTTCTTTTGTATTTTTAAAACTAAAATAATGTATTATAAATACAAAAGTATTTTATAAACAAAATTAATTTAGTCCCAAATTAATTAAACAAAAAAAATAATCTGCATTTTATAAAATTAATTTTAGAAATTTTCAGAATTTAAAAAGGTTTAATAATTAAAAAGAAATAAAGAAAAGAAGAAAAAAAATCAGAAAATAAAAAGAAAAAGGGGAAAAGGGCTGCCCGGGGTCGAACCCGGGGCTCCCTTGTGGACAGGGGACACGGAGACCAGTGTACCAGGGCCAATGCCTTGGTTTCACTTTGGTTTTATTTGATTTTAAGCTCTGTTCCCTGATTTCCCCCAAATCGAATGAACCCTAGGTTCAAAGGGATCAAAATCGGCCCTCGATTCGGTGTTAATCACCTAAATCATCATGGGGCTTTTGATCTTTGAATGAAATCGAGTAGAAAACAGGTTTCAATTACCTGATTGATGGGGTGTAGATAGGGTTTCGAGTTCGAGTTCGATTCGGTTGTTCTTGAGATTGGGGTTTTGTGATCGAGAGGTTTTATTGTGCAATTGAGAGTTCGGGGAGTTTAGGAACTTCACAATGAACCGAAAGCCCATAATTTATAGGCTTGATTTCATGGATCCGAGCCTTTCTCTCTCGATTTAAAAACGCGTTCGAAGTTTACCAAATTAGGAGATTTGAAGCTGTTAATTTGCAATGGTGATCGAATAATTGATTGATTAAGCCGCGTTTTTAGTTTAGGTGTGATTGATTTGATTCGATTTGTGAAATTTGTCAAGATTGATTTGGATTTTGGCAATGTTAGTCTCGGTTTCGATTTGGAAAGGTGAACGAGCGGGATTTTCAAATTGGATTGAGTATCGAGTTCGAAACATGGGGTCGAGCGGGTTGGGGGTTTAATTTGGGTCAAATCGGTTTGAAAGTGTGGTTTTTGAGACTCGCCGGAGCTCGGCCGGAGCTCCGGCCGTAGCCACCGGATTATCGGGGGGGGGGGGGGGGTGGGGGGTTTGATTTGAGAATTTACACAATAGTCCCTGCTCTTTCCAAAGTTTAGTATTTTATGTATTAACTTTTGTTTAAAGTTTTCAAATTGACAATTTAACCCCTGCACTTTAATTCTAGGTTATTATTATTGTTATTATTATTATTATTATTCTTATTTATTATTATTATTATTATTATTATTATTATTATTATTCTCATTATTATTCTCATTATTATTATTTTTATTATTATTATTATTATTATTCTTATTATTATTATTATTATTATTATTATTATTATTATTATTATTATTAAACTTTCATGTTAAAGGATTAACAGACAAATTAAAGTAAATAGCAAGAATGAACCATAAGTTTCATTTATGACAATAAAGGCCCTTACAAGAATAAATGACATTAACTTTTGATTAACGAAAAAAATACAGGATGTTACAGGTTAGGGCTTTTAATCCCCACCTATGATCGAGTGTATAGAGTATCTAATCACATGTTATTAGGATAAAATTGATGGTGGTTAGAAGGAATGCGTCGCGACTTAGGGTTGCTTCGATTCAAGGAAATAGTGAGAGTTATAATCAAATCCGTAGTACCAGGAGCTTCTAATGGTGATTGTGATCGAAAGCCCTCTGTCAAATTTGGGTTAGAATGTACAGAAGTTGGAGGTCGATCAAGTTGCAAGTTCGATGGTGACACGGGGGCTAATGCGATGATTGTGTGTGGTTCAAACAAAATTGGGAATGTTTACAGGTTATAGCATACATATGATGACTATACTTCATTTGAATATGCATGATTGTATCCGTTTTAAGTCGATTGGTGTTAATGTTTTGAATGTGTGTTCGGTTTCATGTTCAGGGTTGTCTTAACAGCATTTAAAACAAAATTAAAACACCCATTCGGGTTCGAAACGGTTTCATGGACATAATGAGAGTGGTTTGGAGTTAAATGGTCGAGTTTCGAGGGAGTTTTGGGGTCGTGACATGAGGTCGAAGTCTCAATCAAATTTAAAACCAAATACTACTAAATAGCTAGCGGTAAGTGGGTTATCGAACACAGGGAGTTTGTGGAATATGTGTTAACTCAAGCAAATTGCAATTACCCAAATTTAACTAAAATAACAAGAAAGTAAAATTCAATAGTTTGTTAATTTGTTGGATTGGCTTAAAGCAAGAAAGCAAGTAAATTGGTTTGTAAAAATAAGTAATGAGAGATATGTTTCCCTTTGGTATCCGGATTTTAACAAGTGATGATGTTGGTGTTAACTGGGAAGAACCACATAGACATGATTCATGATTGTGTGCTTATGTGTGATAAAAGAGGACTAAGTACTTGGATTAGCAAGGTTATCTCTCAATAATCAGTATCACTATTGAATTAACCCAACCCTTCCACTAAATCAAGATTTGCCTATGGCATCAAGAACGTATGGCTAAAGTTAAGCAATTCACGAATGACCCATTACACATAATACACAATTATCATGACAAAACAATCACAAGATCAGTTTCATCATCCCATAAATATAAAACACCAACATGATTAAAGTCACAAATCCTTCAAACCAAAAGGAAACATAAAAGGAGACTAGCCACTCATAGTTTCATACATAAAAACAAGGTTCAATGTAGAATCCATAACAATCAAAATGAAATAACAAGGATTAGAATACCAAAAGATCTTGTTCTTCCACACCTAAGAGCTCCAAAAATCGTCTTTTTCAAGTCCCAAAACGTCAGATCTCAGAAGAATGCCAAAAGGCATCTCCCAAACGACTTTAATATGGCAGTTACATTTTCCTCGTCATTTCTACCGTAACTTACGGTAGCCACCGTAAGTTACGGTAGCCACAAAGTTGCTACGGTGGCTTTCTTCTGTGTTACGGTGGAAACTTCAAGATTTTCTGGCTACCGTAACTTACGGTAGCTACCATAAGTTACGGTGGAGCCCTGAATGTTTTGTTTCTTCTCTTCTTCTTTCCACACATGTCCACTCCGTTCCATGCTGAGCAGTGTTTTATCCATTTTTAGCTCCTAAACACACTTGAAACATAAACAACTGTAGTTATCTAATTCAAGATAATTACATGATTAAATGGGAGATAAATTTGTCTTTTAACATTATGAAGGGTTGTCCTATGGACCACCCATCACATCCCCACACTAAACCGTTGCTTGTCCCAAGCAACATATCAAATCATTTTCAAACAAGCGATCAATGTAAACCAAGCATAAACATTTAATACTTTTACTAACCCTTTCTTAACACCCAGAATGACACACCCCTCGCTATGTCCCTTTCCTCTCGGCAACAAGTAAGCACTAGCATCAATGAGCTAGACACACAAAAGGCAAACAGGTGGTTGCACAACTATAAGCTTGTACCTAAATCGACCCTTCTCCTAACAAGTGTCAGACATGAATGCATATCAAAGGGACTTCAGGGTTGTAACGTGGCTAGGTGTACGGGTAGGAAATGGAATATATATGAAGTAGCGAAAACTTAACCTGGTCTTTTGTTACAAAATAAATTAAACAACTAACTAACAAACCTAATTATTATGCATAAGATACTCAATTTCAATCTCTTCTCTTTTTTCTTTCTTTTTTTCACTTTTCTTTTTTTTCTTTGTTAACAACAGAACTTCAAACTCAACTTCAACTTCAAGCTCTCGGGTTCTTTTTCTCTTTTTTTTTAATAACAATGAAACAACACAAAAACTTCACGCAAACATTCAGCATTGCATTGCAACTGATTACAAACTACTAAACAACTACTAACACTATAAGACCAGGTCAAGTTGGGTAAATTTTAAGGTAACTAGTTAAGGGGTAACAAACGATAGGCTTTTAGGCACAAAATTTGGCAACTAAATGTCCAAACCCCGCCCCTCTCGCAACCAAGGTCATATATATAATTTATGTGGTCCAACCCCCAAATCCCACACTCGCACACATCAAAGACAAGGCTACCTAAATGCCCTTATTCTTTTCACATTCACATCCAACTAAGGCCTCGAATCGCATTCAAGCACAAGTTCTAATGCACCCCCACCCGTTACCACTCTCATCAAAGATAAATATTATTTATTTATTAGTGTGGCTTCAACTCTCACCAAGAATAAGAATGATTAAAGGTTGCCGATGCATCATTCGGAGTTAATCCAAGGTGTTCAAATTCTCACAATGTTTTGCTTGAATTTTTTTAAAAATTTCAAAATTTCTCCCCATCCCCACACTTGAGGTACATTGACCCCAATGTACGGTTTTAGGAAGATTTGATCGCTTAAACAAACCTAAAGCTCATGAGCTTAAGCAATAGATTCCTTTTTGGTATTTTACATTTTATATTTTTTTCATTTTTTCATTTTTTTAAACAATACACCACCAACTCTCACACAGCCCAAAACAAAGCAAAACTACTAAACTACTAAACTCCACCCATCCACCCAACCATAAACATGACAAACCAACAAATATTCACAATATGTACAAGAAAGAACACAACCTGACTAATAATAGCGGGGCTGAGGAGGACCGAAGATAGAAGACATCATCTCATTCCATTCTCCGAAAGCAAATGCGCCGCTACCACTTCCCTCTTGCTGCGATGCTCCTTGTTATTGACGGGGATCTAGCCATTATGAATGATGGAGCGGCGGGGTCGGATACGACACACTACCATCATAAGGTGGTAGAGACGTATAATCCACCGGAGGTGGATCCACAACCACAGGCCGCCCTGCATGCCAATCCGCATGCATCCTTCTTGCTTGATCATCTTCATAGCGATTATTCACCTCCACCTCATGAGAATAAGCATGTGCACGATTCCATGCTTCTTGACGATCAAAGTTATGCTTTAAAGCTCGTTCCATACTAGCACTCATCATCGTTTGTTGATCAAATAACGTTCGCTCAGAACCCGACCACGAATCAAAAACGGATGCCGGAGGACGTTGGTTCTCAATAATTTCTTGCATAGTACCATCGTAAGCCCAGTTTGGCGTGTATGAACGCTCTGTGTAATCATAGAAAGCACTACCATGTCCTCTACCTGGACCCCCTTGACCCTCATGCACATTCTCACCATGAGGCTCATCCTCATAATCATCATCCCCACTCGGGGCTTCCTCTCCACTCTCTGGATCGTCCTCTTCACCCGGTAAAAGTGCCCTTGCATCAACTTTCAGTACTCTCCATCTTTGACCCTCCGATTTAAGCTTGTGATATCTTTCCGACTGAGTGTAGGTCCAACCAATACCCATTTTTTGAATCTCCAAAGGCTTATGCCTCTTAAATGCTCCTTTATCCTCCGCAGTGATTGCTTTAAACTGTTTCAATAATCCCGTGATAATTCGGCAATACGGGATAATGTTCCTCCCCACTTTGTTACGGCATATCCAAAGATGGTTCATAATTAAATACCGTATCGGAAATCGGGGCGACCCGTTAAGCAATGAATAAAGGACTGGTACCTCCGAATACCTCACTTGCTCCTTATCTCCTCTTCGGGGAATGACATTCAAAATGCAAATAGTCAACAGCAATTTTGCTTCAATCTTCAAGTTCCTCCGGTACAAAACACCACTATAAGTACCGGGCAAGAATATAGTTGCCAACATGTCATTCCACCTTGGATGTTTCTCCGGTTTAATCAACAGATCATCAAGGCTTGGGATCATATAATCACGAGCAGGTAAACTGTCATATTTTGCTAATCTCCGCAGCGACTCAAATGACATTTCCACCTTTACCCCATTAACCTCGCCCGTTAGCTTCATCTGTGATGGCCTATCATATCTGTTACATTTCAACGTTGCCATCCATTCTTGAATCTCGGTCATAAACAAATTCTTGTTATCCTTGTCATAACAACCGAGTGCTGCCTCCCATCCTAAAGCATGAAATCGGGCAAATACATTAAAGGGCCCGAACTCAACTTCTCTGACTTCCCTTTCACAGATAAATACAGCAGCCTTATTCTTTAACCTGTTCATTCGGTCATGAAACAATACCGGTTGCCACTTCTCCGGTTGATCCTCTAGGGGACCCGATTCCCACTTTGGTTTACTACCCTGATCTAATTCCATCATCTCTTCCTCATCGCTCTCACTTTCATCAATCCTACCCAAATACTGCCTTTTCTTTGGTTGTTGCTCTGGTTCCTTCCCTTTTGAAGAGGAAGAACTAGCTCCTTCTCTTTCCTTTGTCCTTACCATTTTCCTACACACAATACAAATAACACAATCAACACATTAAGTATGATCCTCCTTCCACAACATCCCCACACTTGCTTGTTACTATGGTTGTAAATGTTAGTTAACCAAAAGTTTATGGATTTTTTCAAAAATTAGGCATGATGTCTCTACAATGTAGAAATTCCCAAAGTTCACAACTTTATCATCCAACTTACATCTACAATCCATAATAATGATCAAACAACCATTTCATCCAAACATAAACCAAAGAACAAGCAAGTGTGTATGAACTAATAAGAGCAACAAAACATAAACCTTAATCTTCACAATGCACCATCAAAAACAACAAAACAATGTGACATACCTTAGATTGATGATGTTAACAACCAAGAAATATAGAAGCTTGAAAACCCCCAAAAATTTCGAACCTAGGGCTTATGATTCGAACCAGAAAACTTCGTTTTTTTCGCAATTTGCTTCCCAAAATCAGAATCTATGTGAAATTCTAGTCAAGTTAGACCCAAAAATCACTTGATTTGGTGAAGGATTGGAAGATTTATGAAGAAATCAAGGTTGTGGTTTGTGAGTGTTATGGAGAAGAAGAAGAAAGAGGGGAATGGTGAATAAGGAAGAAGAAACCGTGGGTTTTGTAAAAAAACAAAATCGTCGCCCGCCCAGGTGCCACCGTAATTTACGGTGGCTACCGTATCTTACGGTGGACCCTGGTTCCCAAAATCCATCGTAAACCAGTGTAAAACTGCCGTAAAGGCCAAAACAACTACCAAGCTACCGTAAGTTACGGTATCTACCGTAAATTACGGTAGCTCGGATATAATTAAATTTAATTTTTTTTAACTAATCTCTGGAAACAATGTTAAAACATGGATTTCAACATGGAATGTCGATGAGATAGAAATTACCTACCCCCTCGAAAATCCCGTGTTGTCCTCAACATGATGCTAAAACTATTAGTTACTCAAATGAAAACGAAATTTTCTTTTTGCAATCAAACAAAATAACAAAACAAAACTAAACAAAACTAAATATTTACACTACCCTAAACCTGGGCCTCTTAAACATCACCGTCCTCCAGTGGATGGAGGAGGTAGCTCACCTTGTCCAATCCAAGTGTTTTCAAGTCATTCCCATCTAAGTATGGTTTGAGGCGGTGACCGTTTACCACTTGTTTCACATGATCCTTTGGGTCTTCAATCTCTATTTCACCAAATTGACCAACTCTTATAATCACATACGGTCCCATCCATTTGTTTTTTAACTTCCCGGGAAACAATTTGAGCTTGGAGTTATATAACCACACCTTTTGCCCTTCTACAAAAACTCTCTTTCGTAACTTCGCATCATGAACCCGTTTAAGCTTGTCCTTGTAAGCGGATGCACATTCATATGCCTCATCTCGGATTTCTTCTAACTCACACAACTTCAACTTTCTTAACTCGGCAGCTTCATTATACTCCATGTTGACATTCTTGACTGCCCACCAAGCTCTATGAGCTAACTCCATTGGTAAATGGCAACTTTTCCCATACACCAACCGATACGGTGTTGTTCTAATTGGTGTTTTATACGTTGTTCGGTATGCCCATAGTGCATCATCCAACTTCACCGACCAATCTTTCCTATCAACCCGAACGGTTTTCATCAAAATTTCTTTAATTTGACGATTTGACACCTCCACTTGACCGCTAGTTTGTGGGTGATATGGAGTTGCAATTCTATGGTTCACCTTGAACCTCTTCAGCAACTTCCCAAAGTTAAAATTCTTGAAATGCGATCCACCATCGCTTATAATCACCCGAGGCACCACAAATCGTGAAAAGATGTTAGATTGCACAAACTTAAATACCACCGTGTGATCATTGGTTCGTGTTGCAATTGCTTCAACCCACTTCGAGACATAATCCACTGCAACAAGAATGTACAAATAACCACATGAGTTTGGGAAGGGGCCCATGAAGTCGATGCCCCAAACATCGAAGTTATCAACCACAAGGATCGGTTGCATTGGCATCTCATCTCGTTTTGATATGCCGCCTATCTTTTGACAATTTAAACAATTCTTTGCATAATCTCTTGCATCCTTGAAAATTGTAGGCCAATAAAACCCACAATTGAGCACTTTGTGACCGGTCTTTTGACCACTAAAATGACCCCCACATGCGGATGAATGTGTATGTGCCAAAATCTCTTTAACTTCCGACTCGGGAACACATCTCCTCAAAATTTGATCCGCACCATTTTTAAACAAGTCGGGTTCATCCCATATGTATTGCTTCACTTGTGCCAAAAATTGTTGTCTCCTTCTCTTCACCCAATGTTGTGGCATCACACCCTTGGCCAAATAATTAACGAAGTGGGCGTACCAGGGTGTATTAAGAATGGCTAACACATATTCATCTGGAAATTGCTCATTGATCTCACTTGAATCTTCGACTCCATCCAATGGAATCCGCGATAAATGATCTGCAACAACATTTTCACAACCTTTCTTATCCCGGATTTCTAGATCAAACTCTTGCAATAACAAAATCCATCTTATCAATCTTGGCTTTGCATCCTTCTTAGCCATCAAATGACAAACTGCACTATGATCGGAGTACACAACCACTTTGCTCCCCCAAATGTAAGATCGAAATTTATCCAAAGCATACACTACCGCAAGCATTTCTTTTTCAGTTGTGGTGTAATTCAATTGCGCTTCGGACAAGGTTTTGCTTGCATAATAAATCACAACAGGTTTCTTATCAATCCTTTGGCCCAAAACAGCTCCGATTGTGTTGTCACTTGCATCACACATAATTTCAAATGACTTTGTCCAATCCGGTGGTTGCAAGATAGGAGCTTGTACTAATTGTTCCTTCAAAATATTAAAAGCTTGCAAACATTCATTAGTAAACTCAAAAGGGACATCTTTCAACAAGAGATTACACAAAGGTTTTGTGATAACACTAAAACCTTTTATGAATCTCCGGTAGAATCCCGCATGTCCCAAGAATGATCTAACCCCTTTAACATTTGTTGGAGGTGGCAAAGATGAAATGACTTTTATTTTTGCTTTGTCCACCTCTATTCCCCGGTTGGACACAACATGTCCCAAAACAATTCCCTCTTGTACCATAAAATGACTTTTCTCCCAACTTAAGACCAAATTCGTTTCGACACATCTTTTTAAAACTTTTTCTAATTCATTAAGACATGTGTCAAAAGTTTGCCCAAAAACAGAAAAGTCATCCATGAATACCTCAAGTGTGTCCCCAACCATATCCGAAAATATGCTCATCATACAACGTTGAAACGTGGCCGGAGCGTTACACAATCCAAATGGCATCCTTCTAAAAGCAAAAGTGCCATATGGACATGTAAAAGTGGTCTTGTGTTGGTCATCCGGATGAATGGCCACTTGGTTGTATCCCGAATACCCATCCAAAAAACAATAAAATTTTTGACCCGAAAGTTTTTCAATGATTTGGTCAATAAAGGGTAACGGGAAATGGTCTTTTGAAGTGGCCGAATTCAATTTTCTATAATCAATACATACTCGCCACCCGGTTACCGGTCGGGTGGCGATTTGCTCACCATTTTCATCTTTAATCACCTGAATGCCGGCTTTTTTCGGTACCACTTGTGTAGGACTTACCCACGCACTATCCGAAATGGGATAGATGATCCCCGCATCCAACCACTTGATGACCTCCGTTTTCACCACCTCTCTCATGTTAGGATTTAACCTCCTTTGAGTCTCACGAGTTGGTTTTGCGTCCTCAGTAGTAATGATTTTGTGCATCACTACAGAAGGACTAATACCTTTCAAATCGGCTATTGTCCACCCAATTGCGGCCTTGTTTGTTTTTAACTCCTTCAGAAGTTTGTGTTCTTGAGCTTCTTCCAAGTTGGATACTATGATGACCGGCAATGTTTCCTCTTCTCCCAAAAACACATACTTCAAGTGATCCGGTAGAATCTTCAACTCAATCTTGGGTGGACATTCCAAAGATGGCTTTGTATTGGAATTAATTTCAGCCGGTAGACTTTCAATTTGGTGAGTCCATGTTGGCCTCCCTTCCTGTACAGCCAACACATCTTGTTTTTGCTCCTCCATCCTCAATGCACAAACCTGTACCTGTTCAGAAAAATCACACAAACAAACCTCCACCGAATCTTCCTCATACTCATGAGGGTCATACTCATCAAATTTATCTGCCATAAAACACTCATCATCATCATCAAAATAAGATATGTTAGCAAACACATTTAAACTCATTTGGCGTTTACCAAATGCCATCTGTACTGTACCATTCCTGCAATCAATCCGTGCATGAGCCGTGTTCAAAAATGGTTGTCCCAAAATAACATTTGGACTGTGGTTTGGATCAACCGAAGCATAATCCAAAACCAAAAACTCAACGGGATAATAAAACTCCTTCACCTGCACAATCACATCCCGCACAATCCCCCTAGGAAGTTTATGAGACAAATCGGCTAACACCACCGTTGTCTCCACCCGTTTCAATGGACCAAAATTGTATTGGTCATATAAACTTCCCGGGAGGATACTCACCCCGGCTCCAAGATCCAATAACGCCTAAGACATTTTGAAATCACCCACTTGGATATCTATCAATGGTGCTCCCGGATCTTGGAGCTTGAGCGGGAGGGTTCCCTCCACAATTGCACTCACCCTTACAGTTAGTTTAACCCGTTTAGGTACCATTTTCCTTCTTTTAAATGTACACAACTCTTTTAAAACTTTGCATAAGCTGGAATTTTCTGAATTGCCTCAATTAATGGAATGTTAACTTTGACTTGTTTGAAAACTTCCATATGTCATCTTTTTCCAATGAAGAATGTGAGATCACACTCTTTTTACCCGGGTCAACCAAAGCCGACGGAAATGGTACTTGGCTTTGGTCCACCTCTTTATCATTTTGAATCACATTTTCCTTGAAAACCGGTTTTTCAACAACTTTCTTATTTGCATTTTTGTTCAAAACATTTTCTTGAAGACTTTGGTCTTCCTCATCACTTTCTAACCCGGTAATATCCTCAACCACCCCATCAATTAAAACCGGAGAAGGTGGTGTTTTATATTCTTTACCACTTCTCAACACACTAACATGATTAATAGGAACATTACGAGAAGAACTGTGAGAGGGATTTACCTTTATGTCACTAGGAAGTTGACCTTTGTTTTTCTTGAGATTCGCCACATCCGTTGCAAGTTGACCCATTTGATTGGTCAATGATTGAATAGCTTTGTCTCGAATTTCATCTTTTTAAGCTCTAGCATCATCCAATTGGTTCCTCTTTTGCATCTCCTGTTGCATAGATTTTAGCATCTCCATCATTTCATTACCTCCGCTTGATGAAGATTGATTCGACCCATTTCCTTGATCATTTCCCGATGGTTGAAAAGGCTTTTGATACCCTTGATTGTTTCCCCCTCTAAAATTTCCTTGTGAATTTTGATATTGTTGACGAGGAACAAAATTACTTGAGGCTTTCCTTGGAAATTTGGGTTAGATTGATTGGCCGAATTCCCATAGCTAAAGTTCGGATGATTCCTCAAACCCGGATGATAGGTATTTGAATTCATGTTGTAATTTCTTCCACCAAACCCTTGACCTTGAATAGCATTCACTTCCTCCACTTGTTCAAAAGTTACCGTACAAGAGTCCCCGGTATGCCCCAACTCATTGCAATTTGTACAAACATTGTAAACTTGATTTGTAGCTTGTACATTACCATCATCTACCGCATGAACTGGAGCTCGTGTAATGACCGGTCCTGCTCGTCTCAATTATTGAGCCTTCCTCTTTGATGTAACCGCCATTTGTTCCAAAAATGCCCAATCATCTTGCTCATAATTTGTACCAAATGTACCATTTGTGATAGACATCAAATCCCGGGCATCTTCAGAATGAAGCCCCTCATGAAAAGCATTTAACAACTCCCATAACTCAATTCCATGATGAGGACAATTCTTGATCATCAAGTTAAACCGCTCAAAAGCCTCATGAAACATTTCACCTTGTTGTTGTTGGAAGCTTCTCAAGCTTCTCCTAGCATCATTAGTCTTTTGGGCTGTGAAAAACTCTTCAAAAACCTTTGTTGCATCTCAGCCCATGTGTAAATTGAAGCGGATGGCAAAGTGTAGAACCACCTCTTTGCCTTATCCTCCAATGAAAATTGAAATAACACTAATTTAACATCATCCGCAGAAAATCCTTGGCCACCAATTGTGTTGCAAATTGAGTCATAAGCTTTCAAATGAAAATAGGGTTCTTCAGTTGCTAACCCTTTGTACTTTGGCAAACTTTGAAGTGAATTTGTTCGGACTTCAAACGTTCTCCCTTGATTGTTTTGAGGTATGACCACTGGTGAAGGATTATTTGTGATGATTGGACGGAAGTGTGCCTCAATACCCCTAGCAGCATCCCAATTATGCCTTCGTGGGACACCCAACCTAACTCTTGGTCGCTGAGGACCCATTGGTCTTTGAACTTGTGGTCCTGGAGGCACAAATTGCTGAAACGGTGGTTGAAAGATTGCTCCCCCATGTTGTGGAGGAATCTGCCCTTGAAATTGTGGCCCATGTGGCCTCACTTGGGGTTGCATTTGTTGTGGTATAATTTGTTTCTGCACAACTTGTGGTTGTGGTCTCCCATATCCTTGCATATCTTGTACATGACTGTAAGCATAAGTTCCTTGATCCGTATCTCCTTCGTACGTGTATCCTTCTTCCTCATATCTCCTAAATTCATCACCAGAACCACCATCAACACCAACTCCTCCTGCCCCCGAGGTTTGTACAACTTGAGATTGTTGGTATTGTGTATCTGGTTGCATCTGAGAGGTAGGGGGTATGAAATACGAATGGTTTAGGTTGATATGGTTGTGGTGGTGGTATTGGTTGAGATGACGATGATTGACCGGTTGTTGGGAAAAAATATGAAAAGGGCGGAATGGGTGCTGAGGGATCAAAGCTAAAAGATGTTCAGTTTGGTTACTTGTAGGTAATGGGGTATGGGTTGGTTTAGTCTCCGGAGTTGATGTAATCTTGGGTAAGGTCTTGGGTGGTGTTGTTTGACCTGTAGTGGGAGGTGGTGAGGGACGAT
Source organism: Flaveria linearis (assembly GCA_024085815.1). Classification (NCBI taxonomy): domain Eukaryota; kingdom Viridiplantae; phylum Streptophyta; class Magnoliopsida; order Asterales; family Asteraceae; genus Flaveria; species Flaveria linearis. Next base: position 76,694,093 of record CM044010.1, read on the forward strand.
CCATTGTATTCCGTGGTGTAACGGGTCATGTAGGTGCTATTGGTGAACCACTGATTTTGTTTTGTCGATGTAATACTCTGTTTCTACGAGCGGCTCGTTCAATTTCCGGATCAAACACTAATGGTGATGATGAGCGCGAGTTCCTGGTATGCATACACCTGAAACAAAAACCTGCACACTACACACAACCAGCGTAACACCAAAATAACAAAACAAAACTAATAAGCAAACACACGTTGCGCACAACTCCCCGGCAACGGCGCCAAAATTTGACGTGAGGTCGAAGTCTCAATCAAATTTAAAACCAAATACTACTAAATAGCTAGCGGTAAGTGGGTTATCGAACACAGGGAGTTTGTGGAATATGTGTTAACTCAAGCAAATTGCAATTACCTAAATTTAACTAAAATAACAAGAAAGTAAAATTCAATAGTTTGTTAATTTGTTGGATTGGCTTAAAGCAAGAAAGCAAGTAAATTGGTTTGTAAAAATAAGTAATGAGAGATATGTTTCCCTTTGGTATCCGGATTTTAACAAGTGATGATGTTGGTGTTAACTGGGAAGAACCACATAGACATGATTCATGATTGTGTGCTTATGTGTGATAAAAGAGGACTAAGTACTTGGATTAGCAAGGTTATCTCTCAATAATCAATATCACTATTGAATTAACCCAACCCTTCCACTAAATCAAGATTTGCCTATGGCATCAAGAACGTATGGCTAAAGTTAAGCAATTCACGAATGACCCATTACACATAATACACAATTATCATGACAAAACAATCACAAGATCAGTTTCATCATCCTATAAATATAAAACACCAACATGATCAAAGTCACAAATCCTTCAAACCAAAAGGAAACATAAAAGGAGACTAGCCACTCATAGTTTCATACATAAAAACAAGGTTCAATGTAGAATCCATAACAATCAAAATGAAATAACAAGGATTAGAATACCAAAAGATCTTGTTCTTCCACACCTAAGAGCTCCAAAAATCGTCTTTTTCAAGTCCCAAAACGTCAGATCTCAGAAGAATGCCAAAAGGCATCTCCCAAACGACTTTAATATGGCAGTTACATTTTCCTCGTCATTTCTACCGTAACTTATGGTAGCCACCGTAAGTTACGGTAGCCACAAAGTTACTACGGTGGCTTTCTTCTGTGTTACGGTGGAAACTTCAAGATTTTCTGGCTACCGTAACTTACGGTAGCTACCATAAGTTACGGTGGAGCCCTGATTGTTTTGTTTCTTCTCTTCTTCTTTCCACACATGTCCACTCCGTTCCATGCTGAGCAGTGTTTTATCCATTTTTAGCTCCCAAACACACCTGAAACATAAACAACTGTAGTTATCTAATTCAAGATAATTACACGATTAAATGGGAGATAAATTCGTCTTTTAACATTATGAAGGGTTGTCCTATGGACCACCCGTCAGGTCGTCGGAGCCGTGCCGGAGGCTCTCGGCCGGCCACCGGAAGAACGGGGTGGAGAGGGGGGGGGGGTATTTTACATAATTTACAGTTTCGGTCCCTGTGGTTTTTAAGCTTTACTTATAATTCAAATTTTATTAAATTTTACAAATTGTAAAGTTTATAAATTTATAAATATAAGTTTCTTATCTAGTTATTTGTTTAAATTCCATAATTAAGAATTATTACTTAACCTTACAAGATTTTATTTATTGAATAACCAAGCTAATTAAAGAATTTTTAAATAGATGACACTCGGATTACACACTATTAAGGATATCAAGATTATTAGAAATGCGAAACAAACCCCATAGTTTCATTATTGACATAAATAATACTTCCAAGAGTAAAGGAAATTAACGATTAACTAATGGACACACAAAATGTCATAGAAGTTGACTCGTTAATTCCTTCATTTCTGTTGACGCTAAACGATTCGGAGATTTGGCTATAGGGGAAATTCCAGGTACTAATTCAATCTTGAATTCTACTTGACAAGGGGGTGACAATCCTGGTAATTCATTATAAAATACCTCTGGATATTCTTTAACAATAGGAACGAACATCTTCTAAATTTTTCATGTCTACTTGTGTATCAACTACATGAACTTGAAACGCTAAACATTTCTTTCTCAAATATTTCTGAGCTTTCTTACATGAGACTATCTTTACAGTATTCCTGGATTTTTCATCATATATGGTAAGGATTGTATTATTCTTATTTGGAGAAATTTTAGTCATTCTTTTTACATAAATAATTTCAGCCTAATTCTTACTTAGCCAATCCATACCCACAACAACATCAAAATCTCCTAATTCAATAGGAATCAAATCTATATAAAAGTAATAATTAACTAAATTTAAAGTGCAATTAGGAATAACTTCATTAGCCTCTATTATTTCTCCATCAGCTAATTCTATCATATATTTACTTTTTAGTTTTTCTAAGGCTAAGCTAAGTAAAGGCTTAAATGTATGCGAAACAAAACTACGGGTCGCTCCCGTATCAAATAACACAGTTGTGTATTTGTCATTAATAGGGAATGTACTCGTTACTACTTCCGGTTCTTGCCGTGCCTCCTCAGCTTGCAACACAAGGGCTCTGCCACGTGGATTGTTTGTGGGAGCTTTCCTTTTCAACTCCGGACACTCATTGCGAAAATGATTCTCATTTCCACATTGATAGCAAACTAGTTTAGGGTTTGCAGGTCCTTTACAGTCTTGGTATATGTGTCCTTTTTTCTTGTAATTGTAACAAATCACTATCATGCATTTACCTTGATGGTATCTCTTACAAGTATTGCACTATGGTTGTCCTTCCGTCTGAGGTCTCTTTTCTTGTACAACTCCCAAGAAGTTTCTTATTGGGTTTCTAGCTACCTTCTTTTGCTGATTTTCTCCAAATCTTCCTCCAGAATTGTTGTTGTTTCATTTCCTTTTATTTACAATCCTTGAATCAGTCAAGGATCCGTTCTCAATCATTTCGTTTGTCAAACTTCCTGCTAGAGCCACTACATCCTGAAAAGTTTTTGGCATTGCAGATTTTACCATTCCTCTTATCTATGGTACTAAACCCCATATGTATCTTCCTATCCTTTTTATTTCTGAAGTCACCAGATGTGGCCCTAACCTAGAAAGTTCATAGTACCTATAAGTATACTCCCGATGCGCTACATCCTTCATTTCTAATGCAAAAATTTCTGTTTCTATTTTCTATATTTCATTATAAGGGCAATATTTTTGTCACACCCCAACCTTGACGGCGAAAACGTCGAAGTGTGAGGGTTGAGATTGTTCACAATCACATAACGCTATATTATAATGTAAAATGCCATTAATCAATTGTTTCAAACACCACATACATCAAAGTCTCAAAATAAATCAAACGAAAACAGGAAATCCAATTGTTCTTATTAAGCCTAGGTCCATGTTCTAGGTTTAAGCATTTCTTCAATCATCGCTAAGCTTGCACATTACCTGAAACATGTTGAAAATAAAGTCAACTAACGAGTTGGTGAGTTCTCATGATTTTATATACAATAAGTATACAAAAATGTGGCAATTCTAGTCAATGGTCACAAGATAGTAAGTATATAGAACATACATAGTTACAATCAAACCTCGACTGAATAATATGAATAAGCATGATTAGCTAAGTGTATTTGGTTCCCTAGTGCACAAGCATACGACTCCTAGGAGCCGGCAATCCCTTGGCTTTAGCACCAAATAGGCTTGTCAGGCCCAAAGATCTAAGACTTCGCCAGGCTAGCAATAGTTAATGATTGCACACGTATGTCACATCTCATATAATACTTAACATATTCAAACAACCACGACTATGTAAAGAATTGCACGTGTGTAATAAGTATCAAAGCGTGTATGTGTAAGTTTGTATAAGCAACATGTTTCACCCCGAAAGGTGTGAAATAAACGTAAAGCGGGGCATAAGAACTCACATGTTTGAATAATAGAAGACTCGTAGATGAAATAAGAGTAATCACGAATAAGATTTCCAACACAACGTCACAAGGCACCTAAATAAAATAAGGTAGCGCGTTATAATGGGTTTGATGATTAATTATTAGGTTTTAAGGTTCTTAATTGTAGATCAATTAGGAGTTATTAATTATTCGTATTACATGTTAATATTGCGATGGGGTTAATGGAACGAAAGGATTTTTGTATGCGAAATAACTAATTGATGGCGCGTATGAGAAATAAATAAATAAAGAAAAACCTAATCTAATTGTACGTTAAACCGATTTATAAAGATTGTATAATAATTACAATAAGTGAATTTAACTATTAAAATAAACTATATATAAATATATATATATAGGTATAAGTAGCTAAACAATTTAATTGCTTGAAAATATATATATATATATATACAAGTATTATATTTACACATTTCTTTTGTACTTTTTAGAACTACAACAATGCATTTATAAATACAAAAGTATTTTATAAAAATATAATTTAGTCACAAAATAGTTAAACAAAAGTTTAAATAAGTTCTGCATTTTATAAAATAATTCTAGAAATTTTCAGAATTTAAAAAAAGGTTAAATAAATAAATAAAAAGAAATGAAGAAAAGAAAGAAAATTAGAAAAGAAAAGGAACAAGGGGGCTGCCGGGGTCGAACCCGGGACCTCCCCTAGGATATTGGGCGCGGAGACCAGTGAACCAGGGCCAAGGCCTTGGTTTTCATTGGCTCGGTTATTGTTTTAACCTTAGTCCCCCGGTTTACCCCCAATCCGATGAACCCTAGTTTCATCCGATCTGAAATTGACCCTCGATTCGATATTAAACACTCGAATCATCATAGGGCTTTTGTTCATCGACCAGAAACGAGTGGGTAACAGGTTTTGATTACCTGTTCGGATGAGATTAAAGGGGGTTTCGAGTTCGACTGTGATTCGAAAGTTTTTGAATTGGGGCTTTATGATTGAGAGGTTTTCTGGTGAAATTGAGGGTTCGGGGAGTTTAGGAACTTCAAAATGAATCCGAAACCCTCAATTTATAGCTTCGATTACACGGTTTCGGGCTTAACAAATTCAATTTGAAACCGCGTTCGAATTTACCAAAATTGTGAGATTCGAGCAAGTAATTTGCGATATTGATTGATTGATTAGTTGGTTAGTCCGCGTGTTCACTTTAGGAGTGATTGGTTTGGTCAAATTTATGAGTTTGGTCAAGATTTGATTCGAAATTTCATACGGTTAGCCTCGGTTTGATTTGGAAGGTTTGCACGAGCGGGAAACTCAAATTGGGTTGGGGTTCGAGTTCGAAACATGGGGCCGAGGGCGTTGAGCGGTTTAATTGGGTCAAATTGCATTTAAAAACAATGGTTTGAAGCCTCGCCGGAGCTCGGCCGGAGCTCCGGCCGAAGCCACCGGAAAAGCGGGGAGAAGAAAAAGGGGGTGGGGGTTTAGTTTGGTTAAATTACAATTTGGTCCCTGAGGTTTATGTATTTGCTGACTTGATCTCATAATTTAATTTTTAGTTTAATCTAATTTACAGTTTGAACCCTGAAGTTTTAAAATGTTATTATTTTATGCGTAACTTATTAATTTCAAGTTAACAAACTCATATTATTTATTTCAAAGATTAACACCTAATATGATTATTGCTATTATTGTTATTATTATTATTATTATCATTATTATTATGGTTATTATTGTTATTATTATTATTATTATTATTTTTATTACTATTTTTATTATTATAATTATATAACATTTTAGGCTTGATTTAATTAACCATTAACTAAATAAGTAAAGGCAAAATTCACCCATAAGTTTCATAAATGACAACAATGGTCCTTACTAGATTAAACGACCTTAATTTTTAATTAACGCAGAAACACAGGATGTTACAATTTTTTTAATTACTAAGTTTCTAAACTCTTCCCAGCTTAATCTGTTCATAACATTCCTTCTTTTTGTTTGAATCTCCATTTTCCACCAAGATTGTGCTTCTCCCTTAAGAGAATGCGAAGCAAACATGATTTTGTAGTTATCAGCGTAGTTACTAATATCCAACACTGATTCCATCTTATCTAACCAACATAAGGCTTGTACTGCTATACCTTTCCCGTCAAACTCTCGGGGTCTGCATGACATGAAAGTCTTATAGGAACATCCTTTCTTAACTCTATCTACAATCTCTTCCTCCTAGTGTTCTCCTATGTTAGCATCTTCTGGTTCCTCATTTCTAGGCGGTACACCTTTGAAATTAAGGTTCTGTTGTAATTGAGCTACTAAGGTGGGTATTGCAGCTTCCAGTTGTTGGGTCACTATTTGAGAAATCTTTCATTCTCATTAGTAGTGATATTTACTGATGGAGTTTCTTCTCCTAGTCTGGTTTCTGGTCTTCTGACTCGTGTAGTTCTTCGTATAGGTTGAGTAGTCCTTTTTGGCGGCATATTTCACTACATTTTTAATTGTATCAATATCTTAATAAGACAAGAGTATGTATATAATTTTTACTGAAAACATAATATTTAGTGGTTATAAAATCAAAGAAAAATATTTTAGTATATTCTTATTCTTATACTCTTAAAATTACCACACCATACATAAAGTTTTCTATATTTCTAATCTCCCCAAACCCATTTTCATAATTTGGTGAGGATGTTTTTGCCTCCTTTCTTTCTTTCCTTGACATCCACTTTGATCACTCAAACCTCTTGTTGAATCTTCTTAACCCTTTTGAGAATCTGGTTGGTTGCCTCTACTTGCCATTCTTTCAACCTTTGCCTCTTGATTTCTTCTTCTTCTGTTTTAGAATCATCAGATTGATTCATGGGTGTCTTTTCAGATGTTGGAGGAAAAGTTTCTAGGTTCGGATCTTCTGTTTCCTAAATTTCATTATATTTCCTGCCACGTCGTACTCTCTTTTATGTTTAGTGATGGTGTTCCGAGAGGTATGATGGTTTTGAGTATCCATCATTAGTTTTAGACTAGGTTGATGAGGTGGGTTTATAGCTTGTATTAGTAGCTTATTCGATGGGTGCGGTGGCAAGTTCTTAAGGTGTTTAGTAGCATGTAATGCTAGGTGGTGAAGTTGCAAGATGATTAGTGTCCAAGGGTGGCTAGGTGGCGGTTTTAGAGTTTAATGGTTTACTTAATCATTAAGTTAGATATACTAAGAGACTTAGATGTTTAATTGGATTGATTAGTATCTTAATGAACCGATATTAAGGTTAGGGTTGTGTTTATTTTGATGTTTATGTGTTTTAGGTTTGATTAGTATTTTTGAAAAAGTTGACTAAGTTGTAATCTTTATATTGAATGGAAACATAACATGAAGTCAAATAACTAATCATAAAATCTTATAATTTGGCACCCTTAATATTCCACAAAATTCATAAAATATACATACATGCACACGTAAAAATCATGCATTCATGCATATTATACATATATAATTATACATGCTAAAACATAGATAAAGTTTGTTACGTAATGTCACTTTAAAAGTTTTAATTTAATATGTGTGTGTGTGTGTCTATATATATATATGTGTGTGTGTGTGTGTGTATATATAATTAACTGATATTAATCTTTTGGTATCAGATTTATCTAACCTTAATTTTTAGGGTCTTCATTGAATACGCTCTTCAAGTGAGACTCGGTAACACTTGTCACATCGCACAGGTCAAACCACTAGTATTATAAAATAATAGAGTAAATTACCATTTACATCCCTGACTTTTGTCCATTTTGACCATTTTCATCCCTATAGTTTTAAAACCTTGAATCACGCCCCCTGGTTAGAATGGTCAGTTTATGGATGCATAAGGGGTTGATTTGTCGGTTAATCATCCTGTTGATAATAATTCTATTGACATGTTGCAAGATGATGTTTTCTTGTCTAATTTTATAGAACCCTTTCGTATAGAACAACTTGAGCAACAACATCAACATTACAATGATTGTAGTGAACAAACTGAACCACAACATCAGCATAACAATGATTCTAGTGAACAGGCTGAGCCATAGCATCAGCATAACAATGATTCTGGTGGATCTGTTAGTGGTGGATCTTCATCTGATGATGAAGATTTTATTGTAGATGTAGATAATCCTTTAGAGGATGTGAAGGTTGATATGGAAGAATATAGAGCATTTGTTGACATGAATGTAGATGATCTGCCTGAAGATGATAAAAGTGATGAAGATGATACTACAAAGGTTGATTTAGATAACATTGACATTATAATTGATGAAGACACTGCTTCATCTTAAAGGGCAATTAAAAAGTTAAATAGGAAGAACATAAACTAGAAGTTAGTTGTTGCATCATCATCATTCTATGTTGGTCAAACCTTTGGTGAAAAGAAGAGGTCAAGGATATTGTTAAGTCATTGGTGTGCAAACTAGGAAACAACTGGTATTTGTAAAAGATGACAAACTAAGAATTCGTGTGGTTTGTTATGGAAAAAATGTTGGTTCTTTTGTAGTGAAGGATAAAATGAGGAATGTTCAAAAGCAGATGGGTCCAAAAGAAGGGAATCTGGTAAAGACAAAGGGGTCGAGAGTGGTGCAATAAATAATAACCCTAAAATGAAAAAAAGGTTTCCACTTGCCCATGGAAACTGCATATATCAAGGCCCAATACAGATGAGTTGTTTGTTGTTAAGACTTTTGTAGAAGAGCATAATTGTATGCAAACAAGAAAGCTTAGGCTTTACACAACTTTAGTGATTGCTAAGGAAGCAGAAACCCTACTTGAGTGTAACCCTAATATACCCCTAAATGCCCTACAAGACATTTTACAGAGGAAAAACCAGATTCAAATCTCTATCAAAAAAATCTTTGTAGAAAAAATGATGGCATTAAAGAAAATGGAGGGTGATTATGTATCTCAATATGTGTTATCGAGGGATTACTGTCAAGAGCTATTAAGATCTAACCCAAGCTCAACAGTTAAGTTAGAGGTTGAAGGGGAGTGTAACCCTAGTAGTTCAACTAAACAGTTTAAAAGGATTTACATCTACTTTGCTGCTATGAAAGTTGGTTTTAAAGCATGTGGGGGAGACCTGTTAGGTCTAGATGGTGTTGACTACAGTTGGTGTTGACTCTAATAATGGAATTTATCCAGTAGCATATGCAGTGGTGGAGGCTAAAACAACAGATTCATGGACATGGTTTCTACTACTTCTTGGTGATGATCTAGATCTGGGCATAAACTCATACTTCACTTTCATAAGTGACAGATAGAAGGTAATTTATTACTAGGTTTATTAATTGCAATATGTATAAACTTCAAAAGTGAAATTATATTTTACTACTAGCTGTTTTAACCTGTTTAGGGAATTGTACCTGCTGTTAAGAAGGTATTTCCAACAGCTGAGCATAGGTTTTGCCTAAAACATATTCATGAGAACATGAAAGCAAAATAGAGAGGGCACATGTATAAGGATCTTTTAAAGAAATGTGCAAGTTCAACCACAATCCCTGAATTTGAAAAACACATAGAGACCATAAGGAAACAAGATCCATCCCTGTATGATTGGTTGAAGCAAATCCCTGCAAAGCATTGGAATAGGTCTCACTTTAGTGGTATGTGTTACTTGTCTTTATAATTGATGTTTTTCAAAACCCAAGATTAGTAGGTCATGCTATTCTCTTATTCAATTTTTATAAAATAGGTAGGCCGGCATGTGATATTTTATTAAACAGCATTTATGAAGTCTTTAACAAGCAGTTGGTTGGTGGTAGAGACAAGCCTATAATTTCATGTCTTGAGTATTTTGGGAATACATGTTAAAGAGGCTTGTTGTTGTTCATAAGCTGATTTCAAAGTGTTCAGGGCCCCTTACACCCTTTGCAGCTAAAAGCTTTGATCTCATTAAGAAACAAGCAAGTGAATATAGTGTTATCATGGCTGGAGTTAAAAAATCCCAAGTAAGTGGACCATGGATGGATTAAGTTTGTGTCGACTTAGAGAAACAAACTTACAGGCATGCCTTGTAAGCATGCAATAGCTTACATATTGGATTTGGCAATTTATGACCAACGAAATGCAAATCGTAAGGCTTGGGTGTCCAGTGTATTGGTTAGAAACCTGGAAGGATGTATATAAAAACACCCTTGAGCAATCAATGGGAGACCCATGTGGATGCCATCAAATTCCCCAACTACACTGATACCTCCAAAGGATCATACTCAGGTTGGCAGACCAAGAAAAAAGAGGAAGAAATCAGTTGAGGAGGTGGATGCAAGTAAAGTTAACAAAGATGGGAAGTTAGTGAAAAAAGGATTTTCTATTAAGTGTGGTCTGTGCAAGAATTATAGACACAACAAAAGATCATGTAAGGGACAAGGTTCATCACAACAAGTTTCACAAGATGCTCCTCTAGATAGTCAATAGTCAGCTGGTTTATGTATTTTGCATATGGATTTTCTATTAACTAGATGTATTTGATACTGGAACAAGATCCCTTAGTTAATTATGTATTTTGGGTATATATTTGAACATGCTTTGTTGCTTCAAACAATGTTACTGCACTCATGCTTTTTAGATGTAATCAAAAGCCATTTTTGATATTGTTTCTGTAATTATCACCACAAAATGTCTCTTATAAACCATTAAACTTGTACAACCATTACCAATTGACCTTTACAATATTTAGGAGAAAATTAGGTCAATTGGTACAATATAACGTCTACTACTTCACTAACAAATCAAGTACACAAAAAAAAAAACCAACTAAAAATTAACATTTTTAATTTTTTCACTTGATGCTCCAACCTCCAGGCTCTTTCTTCTGTCATGTTGTTTGATCGTAACAACCCATTAATAATTTCTGCAGATCTTGAACATAGTGCAGGTTCAGCCCAACTTACAAAACCACAATTTTCCCTATTCTCGTGCAACAGTGAAATCTGCGGCCTGGATTTTTGATGGCCCATGATGTTCGAACAAAAGTTTCAGATCCACATGAACATCTGACCATCGTTTTCCTTTGAGAAGAGAGCAGAGAGGGACGTGGAGACAGATAGAGAGAGGCAGAGGTGAGAGGATGAGATTGGGGAGAGTAATTGAGATGAGAGGTAAAAGAAACCCTTATAAATGTTTTACAAGAGAGAATGGAGAAAGAATGAAAGGACCAAAATACCCCTGCAAGAGAGAGAAAAAGATAGGCATTTAACTGCCCACATTAACGGCGTCAACCACAGGGATGCAAACAAGGAAAAAGTTAAAATCATAGGGGGCGATTCAAGGCTTTGAGACTATAGGGATGCAAGCGGTCAAAATAAACAAAAGTAAGGGATGCAAATGGTAATTTACTCTAAATACTAATATATAAGTCATCAAAATTAAGGCTTCCAAAATTTACAACCCGCAGCATAACGTGGGTCATGCTCACAAGTATATACATTATGAAACGACACCAAGGAGGGGCGCGCCCTGTAAGGCCCCATTCCCGGGCACCTCACAGTTGGTCATTCATCGCACATAAAAACTTTTTAAAACACACATTTACTTTGCAGCGGAATTTAAAAACATTCATTAGTAACTAAAACATGTCATTTTATAACATTGCAACATTCTTTCATCTCAAAATACTACGACATGTCAAAATATGGATGCCAGCCTCAAAACGCTCCCAGTAGCTTATGCATCCATGCCTGCATCTCCTCAGCATCAACCAAATACCTGCCAGCTATCATGCATACAAAAGTCAGTGACGCTGAGTGAGTTCTAGTTTTTTTATAATAAAATACTTTACTTTCGTTAAAACCGTACTTTCCTTTCTTTCAAATCGTACTATACTTTCGTACATGCTCATACATCATACGTACACATAATATCATTATTATTCTTCATTGCGTTCGTTAACTTTCGTTCATTCATCGTACATCTTTGTCATTCATTTCTTATTTAGATCCCGTCAGGCTTTACCCTTTTCATGGCACACAGCCATGATTACTGAGGTCAAATGACAAGGATCCCGTTTCGTTCTTATTATGGTATTTCGTTCGTGAGCATACATCATACATACATACAGATAATAATCGTTACTATTATCTTCATCATCGTTCGTTTATTCATTCATTTCTTTGCTCTTTACTTTTCATTACTCATTCGAGTCTGTTGCAACACGAAGTTGCTCACCTCACTATCTCATCTCGTGCAATTCGCACCAATAGAGTTGTCACTAAGACCAACTCTCCCTGTGTGTCATAACTCTGGGGGTTTAGCCATAATCGCACGCCATCTCATGGGTTAGCCAAAATCGCACGTTACATAATCCACATGAGGTAGGCCAAAATCGCACGCTACATAGCACACAGTAAATACCATATCGCACGTATCGGAGCAGTTACCAAAACTGAACTCCCACTGTATCTATGTCCCCTTAAAGGTTAGCCAAGATCGCACGTTATAAAACACACACACAGTTGAGCTAACAACTCTCCATGAGTCGTGATCCTCCTTTCCTTCTGCTTGCAAGTCAATCTTACTCTCATTCATCCAGATCCCGTCTCCTGCAATACCGTAGTACGCGACACGGACCTCTTTCGAGTCTGTTGCGACACAGAGTCGCTCACCTCATACACTTGCTTGCAAGCCTTTCGTCCATTCATTATTCCATATGTTCGTTCGTTTCGTACTTTATCGTATTCGTTCATTTGTACTTTATCATTATCTTTCCCTTCGTTACATAATACTTTACGCTCATTAATCTATTCATTCATTCATCTTATCCCGTAAAGTCATACATTATGTATTATAAAACATAATACGTACGTTTTAAAAACTCTTTAACGAAGAAAGATAACATATCATACGCACACGACATAAACCTCATCACCATCATCATACATAAGCTATCACATCACAACAAGGCCCCTCTCAAACATCTTCCTCCTAAAACCCCTAAGGAAATCCTAAGTCCAAAATAAGGCACATGGAACCTTTTAGGCGTGTGAAAAATAAAATTCTAAGTATAAACATTCTGGGCACAGGAGCACTATTTGGGCGCATGAGAACTGTTTGAGCGCATGAGAACTGTTGGGACATATCACCTTACACTTAGAAAATTATTCCAGGCGTAAGAGCACTATTTAGGCTCATCACCCTATACTTAGTCATTATTTCAGGCACATGAGCACTGTTTAGGCTCATCACCCTATACTTAGTTATTATTTCAGGCACAAGAGCACTGTTTAGGCTCATCACCCTACACTTAGTTTTTTCTAAGTCAGAATTCAGACATATGAGTACTATTCAGGCATATTACCCTATACTTAGTTTCTAAGTCATACTTTCAGGCATAAGAGCACTATTTGGGCATATTAACCTATAATTTTCCTAAGGCATAAAGTTCAGGCGTATTAGCACTATTCAGACTCATTACCCTGTACTTAGTTTTCTAAGTCCTAAATTCCAGGCACATGAGCACTGTTGGGGAGCATAAGCCCCAACACTTAGATTTCTGTCATAATTTTGGGAGTATAAGGACTGTTCAGACTTATGAGCCTTGTATAGGCGTATTAGCATCCTGTTCACGTATTTTAAACTGTTTTCAGTCCCAAACATACATCACTTAGTTCTAGCATTCACATACCATTCTAAGCATGAACTTAACATATTCATAACCATACATCTTCCCAAAACATACCCGACCCACATACACATGCATATGAACATACGGGTATAATACCCAACCTTATAAAAACATACATACACATATTATTTCCGAACAGACGGCTATAAACCCACGTTTCCTTTAAAAATGTTTACTTGGTATGCATAATAGCCCCAAACAGTTTAAAATCAATAAAAGAGGGGTTCTAGAAACTCACCTTAAGCAGCCTTTGAGCAACACACTTCAAGTTCGAGACCCACCTTCCAATTCTGCTCTTAAATCCCGAAAACAAACACTAAACACCAAGAATCTCGGTAAAGGAGCTGTGAATTCAGTTAAAACCTAACTTAGATTAAGAAAACTAACCTTTCACAGCTTTTTCTTCCTTTCTCTCTCTAAAACCGAGAGCTTTCTCTCTCTTCTTTCTTCCTTGGCCGAAAGCAGAAGCAGTTCTCTGCTTTAATTTGGGCGGCCATACCCATTCTAATATAAAATATTAGACTTTTGTACTTTGTACACTTTATCCCCTTCACTTGTGCCCATTATCTATTCTTTCCATTTAGTTTTCCTTTCCTTTTCTTTAAATAAAATTTCGGGGTGTTACACGCCCCTTCGGTTGGCATGTTAAAAATTAACCAATAACTAACTTTTAATAATTAAACTCAAGATAATATATCATGGGAGACGGACAACTGCAGTTTTGCAAATTATAAAATTACACATATAGATTCAAGTTTTTAGTCTTCAATAACTGTCTATATTGGTTTCAAGAAAAATCAGTTACTCCATCAAATCTAATGTTAATCAACCGGGCAGGTTTAAATAAAAAAGAAATTTTTTCATAATCCAAAACCCTTTATTGCTTGTTCATTGACTAGAACCACAATTGTTCAATATTACCGAATGTTTAATATGGCATTGCTCATCAACATAGTCAATCTTATGATAAGTGTCTGTGAAGGTATAAATATTGATGATAAGTGTGTGTGTGAAGGTATAAATATTGGTGAGGGTCTGCTGTGTATGCTCACACCCATTGCAACCATATTTGATTGTCGATGATCATTTATTTTACGTGTTTTTGGGTACTCCCTTATGCTATAATTACTATCTTGTGTGTATTTGTTATCTTCAAATTACCATATTGATATCTTGCTCGGCATCTTGTCATACTACCGACCGATTATAATGATATCTTTTTATCATCCTAGTTATATCGTAAATCTGTTATATCTTGACTCGGTTAAGTAGTTATTTGATTATTCATCATCACTTTTATAGTTTTATATGTTAGTAAATCCTTGCTATTCACTAACTAAAATTTTTGATTTAAAACATTAAATATTCTATCATTTTTATTCTATCAAACTTTCTTGATGAAAAGAATAATTGTTCTTGAATTGTTTGTAACATAGTTTATGTAAAAAAACAATTTGTGCGATTTTTCTTTAGGAAAGAAGTAATTAATGTCTCCTAATTTAGGTCCAAAATACATTTTCAAAGAAACAAATGTTGAGACATTATGTCAAACAGTTTATGTGCAAGCAGGAGAGCTTCTTTGCAAATTCAGATTGCATGCTTAGCAACAAACAAAAAGATAAACAAGATCAATTGAGCTTAGATGATGGAAAGAGATCTACAACTTTTATTGATTGAGCCAATCTTACACATACTTTGAAAACAAATACATACAACAGACGTGCTAAACGTACCCCTCCTTCGCTTTTACTTGATGCGCCACCTTCAAATTGTCAAATTAACAACATTCCTCTCTTTTGACTCTAATAGACAAGAAAAAAAAACCTTTGATTTGTTATTTTCTATACCGAAATTCAGATAGGGTACGCTTAGCCAACCCCTACATCATAAACACAGTTTTAATCGAAACCACTTAACATAAATACTAAAAGGACATGCGAAAAAGTGGTGATCTTTAATTACGACCTAATAAGTGTCAAACCAATAGCTGTAACTACAATGGTGGAAGGAACACCAAATTTAAGATGAGACCAGAAGGTAAGATTGTAGCCACAGTTTTGAGCACGACGAGCTTGTTCACACACAATCAGATTAGCTGCTGAACCAAGTAGCGAAAAATTCCCCGCTACAGTGCTCACCCAGGCCAATATCAACCATGCTTTTTTCTCCTTTTCAGGTGATATAGTAGCAGCTGCTGCTGCCACCCTTGATCCAAGCAATAATACTGAAAATTTTAATTTTGTCAAAATACAATTTACTAAAAATGAGTTGCTAAACATACTCCACTAAAAATCTAAGTGTCCCCTCCCACCCAAAAAAAAAAAAAATTAGTTTATAATCAGAAGTATGGTTTATAACAATACTAGTGGAGTATTTGACATGCACTTTGTAGAGTATTTTCATATGCATATGCATATACAAAACTCTTTTGTCATGTATGCCTATGTGATATATGTAATATAATTTGTTTGTTATCGTTGTCGAGCCGGGGGTCTATTGGAAGCGGTCTCTCTGTCTCCCAAGTTAGAGGAAAGACTGACCACCACCTACCCCTCCCAGACCGTACTCTCAATGGACATACTGGGTATATTTTGTTTTTGTAGAGTATTTTCATGAGTGGGGTTTGAACATTACCTATGGTACAACATCTTCAAACACAAGTGGTGGTCTATAAACCATTTAGAACATTAATTGTAGGTTTGAAAAAAGGCTTGCTTGATGTTACAGGTATTAAATAGTTGTTTTGAATATAAGTTTGATGTTACACGTATTAAATATGAGGACCAAGAAAATTAATGTTGTCTAACCCACATAATATCTCAACTACGTTGGACAAACATGAATTTTGGATTCCTCACTGCATCCCTTAGCTGGTCTCTAATATCTTTCTTATCAAAGTACAGACTCCAAATAATTTATCTGATATAACTAACACTTAATACAATGAACCTATTGAACAAAAAACTCGTTTTTCTAATATAATATAAATATATCTTTTTTAACAACAAAATAACAGATAAGTTATTTTTAAGCCTCCTAAATTACTACTCATCAACAAGGGCGATCTTTAGAGAATATGTGATTTTATGACTTCTCTATCTACCGATCCAAGTGGCATAAATACATTTATCAACAAATGATTTATCTTGTAACCAAAATGTTATAAAACTAGGACATAAGATTAGAAGCTGATTTAATTTAATACAATTCTGTTGTGAGATAAAAGCATTAGAAGTAATTGAAATTAATTATATTAAAACCGTCGAAACACACCCATATTTTTAGAAGCTACCGTATAAAATATTACATTAACTTGCAATAAAAGTAATTTCTTTATATATTATCATCACTATTATTATCATCTATTATAATTAGTTATTGAATCAACTATACATCATCTCCTTCAATTGTCATTTATGTGAAACATACTTTCACCAAGTGAAAGATTATGGGTCATTTTTTAAAGTAAAGGATCATAATGTTGATTTTATAAATAAGCATTTAAAATTGAGATATTTGGGAAAACTTATTTATGTGTTTATATCAATGCAATAATACATATTGCATTTTATAAAAGCAAATAAGCCATCCCAAACATTCCCTTTGAACACGTTCGAATAAACAATCTCAAACACCCTAAAGAAAAAGGGCTTCGCCAGATTTTGAAGCAAAGGTGAAAAATAGTACCTGTTGGCACATTTGAAGCTAGATTAGATAGAACGACGATCACAATAGCAAGAATTGCTACACCACTAACTTGATCAATTTGGGCATAAGGTTCCATAAAGTCCCATATTGCGCTTGGGATTCCTGTTCTATTAAAGCCTTCAACGGTGACAAACATCCCACAAAAGAATACCAAGAGCGAAAAAGACACCTGGGGTCATGATGAGATAAATGCAAGTCTTAGTTTCAACTGAATGCTGGTGAACTACAAGTGAGTATGTAGGGAAAGGAAAACAAGAACTACAACTCTACAAGTGATTGGAGTTACATCCATTAGAGGTCACAATTAAGATTTCTGGTGCTGTTATATCTAATCAATAACCGTTAGACGTGTAGAAAAAAGATGCTGCCTTTTATGTTGTTTTAATATAAGTTAGTTTTTCTCAAACAATTTATAATACATAATATTTGTCACACATTGAAGTATGAAGTTTTGGTAGTTTGATTTTTCTGTATTTGAATTTTTTTTTGTTAATTACAAACTGGGTAGTATACTTGTATCCCTATATGTATTTTTTTAGTCTTGAAGAATACTTTTGTTTTATTGTTTAAAGTATACCTTTTTTCAGTTATTATATGAATTTACAATGACTAATCAAACTTATGTCAGTTTATTTTAAATCTACACATTTTGTACGCCAATTTGACCTTCCCTCAACCTCACATGGAGAGACATTTTGGTGAAATAATTCTATTTTGTTGAATATTAAATGTTTGTGGTATTAAGTTTTTATAAAACAAGATATATACATAAATAATGCATGCAAAGTTAATTATTTTCAGAAAAATATCATATTAAATGCAATTCAATCAATGGTAAATTTTACTTTTATGTAGGTAAAATAAGCAAAGTGTATTTTATATTAAAAGATTTAAAAGGAATGAAAAGTCTTTAAATTAAAAACATAAGAATAAATGGAAAAATAAAATGTCACATCATTGTATAATCGGCAATTTAATATAGCAGGTGCATGGTGGAATGGGCAAAAAAAATTGTTGAAAAAGAAAAGGAAACCAGCAAAATGGCATAAAGTACGGCCTCTAAAGTAATGCATGCATAAAACCTTTAACATTTTACTATTATCAACAAAATATGATATAATTTCATCATACTGTACAGAAATTTAACTTCTTTTATTTTAAATTACTGCATAGAAGTATACCTTTTCTAAGCATGGGCGAGCATCCTTGAAATCAAGAACCACAAGAGCCATTGCAGCTGTAATTGCAGTCCATGACATGTTTAATTCCACCAGAAAGGAAACCAACATTCCCACTGTAATAACATAAACTCCCACCTTCCATAATATCATCTTCCATTTAGCAGACTTTTCATCAATGTCCTCCAATCCCATATCAGAACTCTCTTTCACGAATCCGTTCATCGATGAAACAACTTTTTCATCCTTCTTCTGCAAGGATTCATCGTCTTCTTTCGCCACATGATTTGCATCTTTAAGAGTTTCATTAATGTCAGGAGAACCGGCTACTGGTTCCTAAGAATATTATTATCAATGTGTCCACTAACACTTATGGGCAAGGTGTGACCACTCAAGGGATCATGATAAGCATTAACTTCATGAGCAATTTCAGATGTAAGATGTGACATTGTAGCTGGTGAAAATCTATGAAAATTCACATCTTCTTCAGGGGCTAATTCAATTGGAGGCTCTTCTTCATCTTTTTGAACAGATAATAGCTTCCAAAACATGCATAACAGAATCAAAGCATTTACACATATCCCCACCAGCATTGCAGACACAATCCCAAACAAGAATTCCCCAAATGGTATCTTACTTTGCACTGCTATAACAAGATTTTGAGGGTTACCGATTGGCGTAGCAGCAGATCCAATATTCGCGCTTGAAGCAAGTGCTAGCAGAAAAGGATGTGGTGGGAGGTTCTGCTGTCTAGCAATCTTGAGAACAAACTCAGTTAACACAACACACGACGTATCGTTAGTAAAGAAAGCACTTGAAATCGCAGAAATCAAGCAGATTCTACATAGTAAGTCTTTAGACCCTTGGCTTTTCCAAGAAAGCAACTTGCCTAAATACTTGAACATATCAGCTCTTTCAAGATACACACTTACAACCATTGTCCCAAACAGCAGACCAAGAATCGGAAGATCAATAGATTCATACGCTTGATCAGGCGTTAACACTTGAAAAAGAACCATGAGCATGGCACCAAGTAGTGAACCTGCAGTTCTTCCAATGGGCATAAAGGGGACAGCAGGAAAAACAGCCAACACCCAAAATACACCAAATGCAAAAGACCCTAGAACCACTTTGACAGTAGGAGCCATAGCCATTGTTGCAGAAATTAGCTTAATTACACCACTTATTGAACCTACAATAATTCTGTTATTAACAATCCATACAGTAGTCGTCACTTGAGAGAAGAATCACCCTAACATCATACAAACGAAGCGTTAATCAACAAATTGTTGGTAGATTATCATGTATCACAAAACCATCAAATTCAGTAACTAATTAACAAGTTATGAACACATTAACAAAGAATAAACATCACATGGATTCAGAATGCATGCTACAGGCAAATTTTATCAAACACCTGGAGTGCAAACCACAAATACTGTTACAGATTGTGATCAACACACTTACAACATCACAGAACGTCAAAAAGAATTACTAGAATATATAGCATCATACTAAAGTGAACGTATGTATTCGATTAATCATGATCCAAAGAACGTAAAAGATTGTTAATCTTTTACATGCTTACATCAAACACGTGATATAGTGATCTAGACTACAAATGCAAGAAACCCACATCAAAAAATGATCAATTGAGGTTAAAGATGATCAATTCAGAACGATTAGCTACATCAATGATCAAATGGAAATGGGTTTGCAGAAGGAAAACAACACCACCTTGAAGAAGCAACAAAGTGAGGTGATTTAAGTCAAAAAAGACGATTGAAAGATGAAGAATTTGTGTGAAGAGACGAATGGTGGATTGAAGTTCATATGCATTTGAAGAATTAAAAATAGTGGACCTCATCAGATTGTTTGTCACGATGTGCATGTGGGTATAAGGGAGAGAGACAGATGGATCGATAGTGAAGCATACAGATTGACAGCATTCCATGAAGACATCAATAAGAGCCTTGATTTAAGTGGTTGTGAGTGGATGAGTGAGAAAATGTTACTCTATAAATTTAAGAATTCACTGTTCAACCCTTATAAATTTTTTAATATTTTTAAAAATAACTTTAAGTGAAAAAGAGAGAAAAGGTAATGAAGAAGATATAAAAATATATTATTTAATTGAAAGAAGAGAGAAAAATAGTGATTTTTAGTATAATTATAATGATAAAAATAAGGAATGAGATGTGAGTGCTCTAACATACAAAATATTATAAGAAAAAGAGAATAAGAAAAAAAATAAATTCTAATCAAATGTTGATACGCAGCTAAAGTATTTTAAATCGGGTAACTTTATATATTCTTTTTTAAACTTATAAAATTATATATTTTTTTTTAAATTATGCATAAAGATTATTGAAACTCATGTTTTAAAAAAGTATGTAATTTTATATGTTTACAAAATGATATATGTAATTCTCCTTTTAAATTTAACAGAAAGATCAAAGGAAGAGAAGATGAATAGAGTATGCTTCTAAACCACCATTTCAAAGTCTTTTGATTGTTGAGGTGTTAAAAGACACTTTTAAGTGTTGCACTACTTTATTTTCTTATTAATAATTCTTTTCAACTTTCTTTTTTAAGTGAGAGGAAATTGTTGGGCTTTTCTACTACTTTTTCAAGTAATTAATTACATGTTGTTAATATCAATATGAATTACTTGACATTTTCATGTAATTTAGTTATAACATGAGTGTATGTATTATGTTATCATTAAATTCATCCTACGTCAATTCATTGTTGGTGTGCGATTTTTCTTGAGGGAAAGAATAGTTCATGCATCTTAATTGATTTTAGGTCCACAGGCCATTTTCAAAGGAAAAAGTTGGCAATTTTGTCAAACAATAGGTGCGCGACAAAAAAAACTAGTTTGCAGATTTGAATTGCAAACTTAGAGCACCTCCAATAGAGGTGTTTCTTTTTATTCCAATCCCATGTGGTATTTAGGTGGAGAAGAGAAAGAGAGAGTGAAAAACATCTGACTTTTCAAATGAGTCGGATGTTATCTTGTGACAGGATTGAGGAGATATATAGACAGGCAAGAGGAAAGGGAAAGTGATGATGTGATTCATAGCAGAGGCATCCGCCATCGATCACCGCTGTGGATTCTCTAACGGATAAACAAAAAAGAAAAACATGATTCATTTGATCTAAAGGGTGATCGTAAGAAGCCTATAACTTCTTTGATTGATCTAGTCTTAGACATACTTAAAAACAAATACGTATTAACGCAATTCTAGCTATCTTAATTTCTTGAAAGGAAATGCTAAAAAAGTTTGTCTTACATATTTAATTTTAGTTTCTCTAATTTCATTTGTTTTAAATACATAATCTATTTAACACATGAGGAAAATGGTAATAAATTAATGATCCAAAAATCTAAAAGCATGTTAAAATTGTATCTTTTACACAACTTGAAATAAAATAAGACCATCAGTGGTATGGTATAAGTTGTTTTTGGAGATGATAGTGACAGTTTTTGGTATTCATCACCACTGGGTGGAGATGTTATTGAGAGAGGAGTTCATGCATAAAAACAACCAATAGTACTTATGTTAGGGGTATGTGATTTTCTCTAGAAAAGACCAATTATTGTATCTTAATTAATTATAGGTCCACAAGCTGTCAAGCCATTTTCAAAGAAGAAACATGGGGCAATTATGTCAGTGTGAAACCAAGAAAACTGGTTATAGATTGAAATTGTAAATTAAAAGAGAGTATGTTTTTTTATGAGATAAAGGATGTTTCTAACTGGTTATGAATAGGGAAAAAAAATGTTACTATTTATTGTATTTAGGAAAACCATTGTTTACCCCTATAAATTATTTAAAATGGTTCTGTGTTTGAAAATATTATTTAATTGAAAAAAATAGAAAACTTAGTAACTTTTAGTGTATTATATATATGAGGATAAAAAACCTGCTATGAATTACTCCTAGAGCACCTACAATAAAAGTTCTTTTTTCCTTCATCCGAATCTTATAAAACATCTAGGTGAAGGAGAAAGAAACGAAAGAAGTGAAAGACATTTTATTTTTGGTAGAACCACATGAGATTTAATGAAGCGAGATATTAGAAAGAAAAAAAATGAAAGAGAAAATAATGATGTGGCTGATGGTTGGGACATCCGACGGCCAGCTTCCATCACCGTCCTGATCGTCTTACCAATGAAGGAAAAAAAACATAATAATTTGATCCGAAGAATCTCTAAGAACACTATAGCTTCTTTTAATTGATCTAATCTTACACATGCTTTAAAAACAATACATATAAACACAATTTTAGCAATACTCCTTTGAAAAGAAAGGCGTATAGTGAAAATACTGACTTTATATAAGTTCATTCGATTTTATTTGTTTTAAAATACATTATTTAATTACTACATGAAGGAAATGGTAATTAATTAATGATCCAAACATCTAAAACCTGTTAAAATGTATATTTTACACAGCTTGCAACAAACATTTTTATTTTCGTCATTAAGTTATGGTTTATTTTGTTATTTCCATCTAAAAAAGTTGTTATTTTTATCGAAAAAGGTTTTAACAAAACAGACTAAAACTTATGAATAAAAATAACAATTAGCTATTTAACGTAACATGAAACTTGTTACCAGTTTATAGCATTCGCGTTTAACCTAACATAGTAAAAGTTTACTAATGTCAATTTGAACACGTAACTATTAGGTTCAAACCCATGATTAACATATATACCATAGTAAATATTATAATACGGACACGTGTCTTGATGCATGTTTATTTTTTAAGAAGGATATATAATTTCCGTACCTTATATAAAATATAAAATAATGTATATCTTAAAACGTGTAAGCAATATTCTTTTAATACAAAAACAACATCTTATAAAAGGTACAATTGCATAATAACATTAGCATATTTGTCAAAGATGATTGTCAAAATTCGATTATTAAAATTGATTCATATTAACTACATGAATTGATTCATACTGGTCCTCACATCACTTGAAATAAGCGTTACACGTAAGTCATCTTGGTTTCATTTTTGTAATAAAACATGTATAATATATAGAACTGCATAATCGATCTGTTGTTGAAATAGATGTTTTCTCCTATTTGACAGATTTTATTATTATAAAATCTGTTAATTATTTTCTAGAAGTATTTAAGGAAGGTACATTGACATTAACAGATTTTGGCATTATTAATCATTCAAGAATACTTATAAAAACACGAATTATAGCAATAGGACAAGTCCACAAGTTAAATTAATCATTCAAGAATACTTATAATAACACGAAGTATAGCAATAGGACAATTAGGTCACAAAAGTAAGTTGAAAGTTCAAGTTTGTGTTCTTGGTTTTATGAATTAACTTTTGAGACAATAAAAGTCTAACAAGAAAGAAAAAAACATCGAAAAGATTGTATATTTAAATAATTTTAAATAAAAAATTATATCTAAATTAAAGCCAGAAACAGAAAATGTAATTGCAACTTACAAGGGCCAAATGAGTAATTGCCACACAAGATATTTTCAAAAAGAAAAGTAACATTCCACTTACCAAACAACTAACAGGTGAACATATATAAAAAATTACAATAATTAAATCACAAATAAAATAATTAAACCAGTTTAGAAATTAGTTTTATAAAATTAGTTTTATCGACTTTTGTTTCGAGCGAGACTTAAACCCATAACTTATTAATTACTAGGCTACAAGATCTTGTAGTTGATACAATATATAATGGAATTCATTAACGGTATTAATTTAAATTCACTATGTTTCGAGTTGATGATTAGCCGAGATAAGCGAGTCATTTTATCAATAACTAGAGTTATCGTAACCAATCGGTTATGAGAACTATATTAAAACAAATACAACATAGCTCTAATGCTTGCTGTACAACTTTTCACGGCATATGACAATTTTGTGATTAAGTAAAGTTTACACTCTTATTCCTTTTAATCAAACAACTATTTTATATACAACATTTCATTAAATGCAATAAATTTATAACTACTTTTATATTTTGTTGTATTTTCCATTATGAATTTGATATCTGATCACGAAACAAAAAAAAAAAGATAAAAAGACCCTACTGCCTTCTTTAGGTTAATGAAATGATTGGTCCTACACTGATTTTCATAATAATTACACATTTTTCGTTTATGTAAAAACACATGCATGCGTCTATTTGGACATTTTACGGTTTTATGTTTTTGCTTACACATGGGCGATTATTGGATAATTAAACTTGATAATATTGTGATGAATAAACGTTTCATTTTATAGTATACACTGATGCATTACGCGAGCCAGAATTTCTAGCTAGTTAAAAACTAAAAGCCAGAACTTCAATTATAATTCGATTTAGCCAATAACTAACACGACCAACTTATGCTCACGCTTACGTGCAACAAATGTATAATTAATATGAAATAATATGAAAATATATCTTAATATCATAAATATTACACTTAATTAAGCATCCAGAATACGAGCAATATTTCAAGCTAATGTCAAGGGTAAAGAATCCTCAGCTAAGCTTTAGTAGGCATTTTCTTTACAAAAAAAAAAAAAAAAAAAAAAGCTTTAGTAGGCATCATTATGTCAATGTCAACAGTTTCTTCAATAATTAGGGACATATCATAAAAGTTTAGGAGAAAAATAATATTAATTATCAAGTTACTAGAGAGAATAAATAAAAATCACATCTAATCGTGAAATAGGAAGGAAACGCTTACCAAAAGATCAAGATGGTGCTACTGCTCGTAAGTAATCAAAGCTCGATTATATCGAAAGATATAATACGTACAGGCGATCAACAGTTGATTACAACTCTAAGAGAGATATATTGATTGAGATTTATGCATGAGAAAGGTGGTGTAATTGGTAGTAATATATGGACAAATATATATAGGCGTGACTTTGAGAAAGTGGATTAAAGGATCATGGTTTCTTAATCATCTTTACATTATATCAAATAAAATTGTTGTTAATAATCAACTAGTTAGCTATATTTACTTTATTCGACTGCTTGCTACCTTCTTATTGGCATTTTAATTTATTTCATAAAAGTTAGAACTAGTGGGTTATGCCTCAACAGTGACCAGTGACCGCTCCATATTCAGTAAAATTTATATTAATACATGAATAAAATAAGCATGCCAGAATAATGTATTCAAAGCTTTTAGGAAATATTATGTTATTATGAACGAGCAAGACAAATTTACAAATAAAAATTAAAAATTTATTATATTAATTGATCCGATTCTATTTTGAATAAAATTTATATTGTCTTATAGATAAAAATAACCACACCGCAACATTAATTTGGAATTTAAACATAATTTGGAATTTAAGAACCCATGTATATTTGATCCGGCTCTATTTTGAATAAAATTATATGCAATTATATGTCCGCACTTAATAAAACTTTATTATATATGACTCAACTCGATTTTAAATAAACTGATATCGCAATGTAGAATAAAGATACATGCAACTTTGAAATATTATAGAACATAATGGTGGAGTTTTTGCCGAAAATGGTGGAAACTAAAAAGGACGAGAATGGTTATTATCCATCAGATTTTAGATCCTGAGACTAAAACAATTAGATGACATAAAGGTAAATAGTTAAACAAAATTAATGATAAAATAGCGGTATCCTAGTCTTAGCCACATTTTTAAGTTTCACCCGTTTTATAAACGCTCGTAACTTTTACATACAATATTATTTTTTTAAAAAAGTTACACCATAAAAACAAGTGTTTTTTTAATTTTTAAAACGCGTACAATGTTGATACATAATAAACAAAGTTTTTTTTTTCATATTATTTCAGCTCTTTGTATAATATTCATCAAATTATTATGTAATATCAGGTAATTGTGTAATATTCGTCAGGTCATTATGTCTAATGTTATCATCGTGTTTTCTATTTTGTTTTTCTAAAATAATAATTTTAAAATAACACAATGTTGAAAATGATTTTTACGTGTTTTAATTCATTGTATAATACTGATCAGATTATTGTGTAATACTCATCAATCAGCTCATTTTGTCTACTGCTAATCATTGAGTCTAGTGTTAATCATTGCGTTATACATTATGTCTAATGTTAGCCATTGCGTTATGCATTGTGTTTTTAATGGTGATTTTCGAATAGCACAATACCGAAAATTATAAACTTTTTATTTTTTTAGTTCATTGTGTAATAATTATTAGATAATTGTATAATCCTCATACTTCAGAACGATGAGTTAAAAAATGTGAAAAAAAAAATTATTTTTTTATATTAGCACTATACATGTTTTAAATATAAAAAATATATATTTTTATGGTGTAATTTTTTTATAAATAATGTCATATTTAAAAGTTATGAGCGTTAAAAACGGTGAAATTTGAGAAGGGAAAACATTATCAATTTTACCCCTTGACCTAATATTGATAAAAAAAACACGTATCAATATCCTAATCATTTTTACACTTTTTATTTTTTAAGACTTCGTAGTTAATTTTTTCCAAAACATTATACTTTAAAAGTTATAGTTATAGATGACACGTGTTTAAAGTTAAATATAATATTAATATAATTTAAAAAACTTAAACTCAAAGGATATGCAAGGCTATCTTATAAGAACAATAAACAAGAGGTGGAAGTTTTCAATACCCAAACTCTTTTTTGAACTACAAAGACTCAGAGAGTAATTTTATCAAAAAAAAAAAAAGTAGCAGCAGGTTGGCAAAGATTATAATACAATTTCAAATCGGACAGAGGTCGAATTAACACCGATAGAATAGGAACATATAAAAAGTTGGTTCGAAGAAAACTAAAGATATATAATATTTTGAGTTTTGACCCATAAGTTTTGATCATGTCTTGCCGGGCTTGGTTTTGAACAAATTTTCTAATGAGACGTGGGTGAAAATAACCATGCTACAACAGGAGCATTACGTTGTTGAGGAAAAAATATATTATACTTGACCTGTGGTTTTAGCGCCACACATTATGAGTGCCAGATTCTAAATAAAGTTTATATTAAAACGTATATAAAAATAAAAACATCATAATGATATATTCGAAATTCTGAAAAAATATTACGTCGTCTTGAAAAAAAGTATGTATTATATCTTATCAGGGTCGGTTTCGTAAAATGTTTATATCAAAATGTAGATTAAAATAAACCCGTCACAACTGTGTGTTTAGAATTTTATAAAATATTATTTTTTAAAAGTCATAAGAGAAAAACAAAATCATTTTAAAATAAATTAAAATATCAACATAATAAAATAGTAAAATACTAAAACATTCAATAGGTGAAAACGACATACCTAGTAAGAAATCAAAAGACTCTTAAGTTCAACAAAATTACGTTTTTGACATTAGGGAAACACAATGTTATTCATTAAGAGGCTGTACTCTATGCTATCTTGATTCTCACTATGACTTTTAAAATTATAAATCGGAGCTGGAATTAGGTTATAAAGTATGAGGTCATCTGATATATTTTTTTTGTTATAATAATAATAATAATTGAGTTGATGAAGATGAAGAAGAAAGATGAAGAAGAAAGATGAAGAAGAAAGATGAAGAAGAAAGATGAAGAAGAAAGATGAAGAAGAAAGATGAAGAAGAAAGATGAAGAAGAAAGATGAAGAAGAAAGATGAAGAAGAAAGATGAAGAAGAAAGATGAAGACGAAAGATGAAGACGAAAGATGAAGACGAAAGATGAAGAAGAAAGATGAAGAAGAAAGATGAAGAAGTAGGGGGTTGAAGAAAATAATTAGAATATGGAGGAAGTTTGTGTTTTCAATTATTGAAATGAGAAGAGGATATACACATATGTCTGGCATTATTGTCATTATAACACTCCCCCTCAGACATATGGTCTAAACATTTCTTTAATGTAATATGAGTGGATATACTGCCTCATTAAAAACCTGCTAGGAAAAACCCATTGGGATAAAAACCATAGCTAAGGGAAAAAGAGTACAGTATATAGCTCCCTCTCAAATTATCATTTGTGTACATGACGCATCCCGATATTATAAATGTGCTTTCTGAAGATTGTTGTAGGAAGCGCCTTTGTGAAAAGATCTGTAGAATTATTGGTAGACTGAACGTATCTCATTTCAACCTGACTATCTTTAATAAGTTCTTGGGTATATGAGAAAAATCTTGGGGGTATATGTTTCGTTCTGTCACTTTGATATACCCTTCTTTCATCTGTGAGACACAAGCTGCATTGTCTTCATAGATTAGAGTTGGATTGTTTTCTTTCTCTAGTCCACAAGAAGTCAATATATGTTGTGTCATGGATCTCAACCACACACATTCTCTAGAGGCTTCATGTAGTGCAATAACTTCAGTATGATTTCAGGATGTTGCAACAAGCGTTTGTTTTTGAGAACGCCATGAGATTGCAGTTCCTCCGTTCATAAATACATATCCGGTTTGAGATCTTGCTTTGTGAGGATCGGATAAATAACCTGCATCTACATAACCAACTAAACTTTCTTTTGATTCGTTAGAATAAAATAAGCCTAAATCAACTGTTCCTCGAAGGTATCGAAAAATATGTTTAATCCCATTCCAGTGTCTTTTGGTAGGGGATGAACTAAATCTTGCTAGCAAATTAACTGTAAAAGAAATGTCAGGTCTTGTACAGTTAGTAAGATACATAAGAGCTCCAATTGCACTGAGGTATGGTACTTCTGGACCAAGTACTTCTTCATTTCTTCACAAGGACGAAATGGATCTTTTTCAATGTTAAGCGATCTACCAACCATTGGTGAGCTTAATGAATTTGCCTTGTCCATATTGAAACGTTTCAATAGTCTTTCGGTATAATTTGATTGATGTATAAGTATACCGTTGTTCATATGTTCAATCTGTAAACCAAGACAATATCTGGTTTTTCCAAGATATTTCATTTCAAATTCTTTCTTTAAAAGAATAACTGCTTCATGAATTTCCTTATGCGTACCGATTATGTTCAAATCATCAACATATACTGCTATTATCACATATCCTGATGTTGTCCTTTTGATAAAGACGCATGGACATATAAGATTATTTGTGTAGCCTTTACCTATGAAATAATCACTCAAACGATTATACCACATTCTCCCAGATTGTTTCAATCCATATAATGATCGTTGCAGTTTGATTGAATACATTTCTTTAGACTTCGATTTTAATGCATCTGGGATTTTAAACCTTTTGGGATTTTCATATAAATATATTATCAAGTGATCCATATAAATAAGCCGTAACTACATCCATAAGACGTATTTCTAATTTTTTAGAAACTGCTAAACTGATTAAATATCTGAAAGTGATTGCATCCATAACTGGGGAATATGTTTCCTCATAGTCAATTCCCGGCCTTTGAGAAAAACCTTGGGCTACAAGTCTGGCTTTATACCTTGTAACTTCATTTTTCTCATTTCTTTTTCTTACGAAAACCCATTTATATCCTACAGGCTTTACTTCCTTAGGTGTAAGTATAATAGGCCCAAAAACCTTTCGTTTGTTAAGTGAATTTAATTCAGTTTGCATAGTGTCTTTCCATTTATCCCAATCATGTCTATTACGATAATTATCTACAGATATTGGCTCAGAATCATCACCTTCATTCAAAATCTCACTGGCCACAGAATAAGAAAATATGTAATCATTTTCTATTTCATCTCGGTTCCATACTATATGTGTATGACCATAATTGATTGATAAATCTTGGTCGTTTACTTCCCCCTGAGGGAAAGTAGTATCATTTACCTTTTCCTGAGGGAATATTTCAATATTTGAATCATTTTCTTTATGATCAATTTCATTTTCAGTACATTTTCTTTTTCGAGGATGTTTATCCTTTGAACCGACTGGTCTACCACGTTTCAACCGTTTCTGTGATTCATTCGCCATATTATCCTTTTGTTTGTCGGGAATCTCAACTCGAGCTGGAGCATTTACAGCTGGTATATAAGATTTTGATACCCTTTTTGTATCAGTAAATGCATCAGGCATATTGATTTGCAATTTCTTGTCGATGTACTATCTTTTGAACCTCTGTTTCATATTGTTTTGTTCTAGGATCTAGATATAACAATGAAGGTACACACCATGAAACATCATTTTCTTTACTTTTATTTTCTCCCCCTAATGTAGGAAAAACTGTCTCATCAAAATGACAATCAACAAAACGTGCTGTAAAAACATCACCTGTTAAAGGTTCTAGATATCTTATGATAGAAGCGCTTTCATATCCAACATATATTCCCAACCTTCTTTGAGGTCCCATTTTGGTGTGTTGTGGTGGTGCAATAGGAACATATACTGCACAACTAAAAACTCTAAGATGGAAAATATTTGGCTCTTGACCAGAGACAAGTTGTATGGGGGAGTACTTGTGATTTGCCCTTGGCCTTAAACGAATTAATGATCCAGCATGCAAAATTGCATGACCCCAAATAGACACAGGGAGTTTTGTTCTTATTATTAATGGTCTAGCTATTAGCTGGAGACGTTTAATTAATGATTCCGCTAAACCGTTTTGTGTATGTACATGGGTAACTAGGTGTTCCACAACAATTCCAACAGACATGCAATAATCATTAAAGCATGTGATGTGAATTCTCCCGCATTATCAAGCCTTACTCTTTTAATTGTATAATCAGGAAAATATGCTCGTAATTTAATAATTTGAGCCAAAAATTTTGCAAAGGCTACATTACGAATTGATAATAAACATACATGAGACCATCTGCTGGATGCGTCTATTAGGACCATAAAATATCTAAACGGTCCACACGGTGGATGAATTGGTCCACATATATCACCTTTGAATTCTTTCAAGGAATATTGGTGTTTCCTTTTCGATTTTTAGTGGCGAAGGCCTTGTAATTAATTTTCCAAGAGAACATGATGTACACAGTTGCATTTTATTTGCTTGGGGAATCCTTTGATTTTTAATGGATGTCCATGTGTATTTTAATGATTCTTTTCATCATTATAGATCCAGGATGGCCTAATCTGTCATGCCATATGTTTAACATACCAGGATCATAATATTTCTTTTTTACTGCCATATGTGCTTGAGGTACATTTATATATGTATAATGCAATCCAGAATGAAGCATTGGCAATTTTTTCAATATGTGATTTTCCTTCATAATATATAGATATTTCTTGTTACCAACAGTTCTTGACTGGGTATCATATCCATTTTGATATATATTTTTGAAACTTAATAAGTTTCTTGTTGATTTTGGGGAAAATAGAGCATTCTCTATTAAAATCTTTGTACCGTTAAGTAATTCTAAATTTGCTTTTCCCACACCTTCAATCAAGTCCCTAGGACCTGATATTTTATCAATATTTCCCTTTGTCGGTTTCAATTCATAAAAATATTTTCGATATTTAAGAATAGTATGTGTAGCACCACTATCTGCTATACATAAATCTCCATTACTTGTTCCGTCTTGTGCTTTATTGGAATTCATTTTAATCTTCAATTATAAGAAAATAATAATAATAAGCACATATAATATTATACATTTTAAACAAAATATGTTACATAAAAAGAAAGAAATATATTACAAACATAATTAAACATAATTATAAAAGAAATTATTATTATTCAAAAGCATTTAAATTTCTCCATCATTGAAAAAATCCGAGTGGTGTAGTTCCGTATTGACATCATCAATTTTATCTACATGGTTCACTTCTTTCTCTTTTAGAGATGCTTGATATAATTGATATAGATGTGAAGGTGTGCGACAAAGTTTCGCCCAGTGGTTATTACTTCCACATCTATAACACGAACTATCATTAGTTTGAGATGTTCCAGCTTCATTTGTGAACTTATTTTGCTGGTTAAACATGTTACTTTGTGGTGCGTTTCGTCCACGGCCACGACCACGACCACGACCTCGTCCACGGCCTCTATAATAATTGTTGGTCGACTTGAACAAGTTGTTATGACCACTAAAATGGTTTTTATTATAATAACCACGACCACGGCCGCGGCCACGAACTTGGCCTTGTTCCCATTTTTCAAAATTATTAGCAACATTTGCTTCTGGTATTGCTAGCGATCCTGTGGGACGAGTTTCATGGTTTTTCATAAGCAGCTCATTATGCTTTTCTGCTACGAGGAGATATGCATTGAGATCGGAGTATTTATAAAACTTTAGCAAACGATATTGTTGAGCCAAATTAATATTTGAAGCATGAAAAGTGGAATAAGTTTTCTCCAACTTTTCCTCCTCGGTAACAAGATGCCCATAAAATTCTAGTTTTGAGCATATTCTATATAAAGCAGATGTGTAATCATTTACTTTTTTAAAATCTTGGAACCTCAAATTGTTCCATTCATATTTGGCAGTAGGAAGTAAAACTTCCTTTTGATTATCAAATCTATTTTTTAGATCCTTCCATAACCCACATGGATCATCATAATTAAAGTATTCATGCTGCAATAATTCATCAATGTATTTATGGATAAACACATCAGCTTTAGCCCTTTCTTCTTCCGAACATTGATTATTATCATTTATTGCTTCTAATACACCAAGTGATTTTAGGTGTCTCTTGATATTTGCTGACCAAGACATATAATTTTCCCCGGAAATATCGAGAGCCATAAATTCAAGTTTTGATAGATTCGACATTTTTCTAAACAATAAAATAGATATTAGAATTAATTTAGCATTATAAATAAACCTTTTAATAAATGTTAGTAATCGTTAGATTAGATATATGTTAGATGACATAAAAGTAAAGTTAGAAGCGTAAATAAATGTTAGTTAACAGAATAATAAAAGTTAGGATCATAAATAAATAAACGTTAGTTGAAAGAATAATAAAAGTTAGAAGCGTAAATAAATGTTAGATTAGGAGCATAAATAAATGTTAGACATGTTAGTAGTCCCAACTGTTATATTTATTAGTAGTCCTAAAAATTATAATTTCTCCATAGTAAGGGGTACACTGCACTTATTTATCATCATAGTATTTATATATTCAGTTTATATATATTTATGAAAAACTTACATTGATTGTTATGACAACTTCTTCTTTATTGATCTTCTTGGTTGAGCACCTCGTGCTGATAACGTGTTATAATAATAATAATAATTGAGTTGATGAAGATGAAGAAGAAAGATGAAGAAGAAAGATGAAGAAGTAGGGGGTTGAAGAAAATAATCAGAATATGAAGGAAGTTTGTGTTTTTAATTATTGAAATGAGAAGAGGAGCAATCATATATATACACATATGTCTGCCATTATTGCCATTATAACATTTTTCTATTTTATGTAGAATGTATATTGTATAGTATGAGAATTTCGAATGACCCTATTTTTTTAC
>CM044010.1:76732911-76787911 GCA_024085815.1 Flaveria linearis
TTCGATATGATCTTGTCGAATATATTTCAAGTTTAAGTATAGAGTACCTAGATTCAGACGAGAAATAGGTTAATATTAATATTTGTAATGTTTTAGTTTTAATTATGTACTATTTTACTTTTAATTGTATAATCTTTTATTTTTAATATGTAATGCTTTATTTTTAATTGTTATAATTGTTATTTTTTACTAAAAATAAATTATCTTTTGAATTATTTTAATATTAAAAAAAAATTCTACTGTAGTTCAGGGTAACATTTCTGTTTAATTGATGAATTTTATGAGAATATATGATAGTTTAGAGGAGTGCCACCTCCTCCTAACTCAAAACATGAATAAAAATAAACATGTCAACAAGTGTATTCAAATTTAAGGAACACATTAATTGTTTTGGTAGTATGAGCGCAAACAAACATGAAACCGAAATTAAAAATGAAAAATATAAGATATACTATATTTTTAATAAAATTTATTGCAAACATAGATAAAAATAACCTCATTACGGCAATATATTTGAAATTAAAAAACATATTATATATTTGGTTTTAAAAATATTTACATCGCAACAAAATATCCAAAATTAATAAAAAAAAACTTTTTTCACATGACTAGACTTGGTTTTAAACACAATTCATATCCTATAAAAAATAAGCATTAGTATACTTGAAATCTTAATAAACATCATATTTTAAACTATTAAAAAATTATAAAAAATATACAGTATTGAAAATTAAATAGAATAATAAAGTAATAAAATAAACTCAAACTTAAATGGTCTGTCTAGCTAGAGGTGGTAAAAGAAACCGATTTGGGTTTTCAAAACCGACTCGAAATAAAGTAAAAATCAATTCCAACCCGATCTAGCGGCGTAGTTCCTTCCCTGGTTTGTGACCCTTCGCATCAAAACTGGCATCAATCTGGTTCGTTCTCAAACTGGTTTTTGTGTTAAAAAATTAGTAGTTTTTTTTACCAACAAAATGAATAACTAACGGGCCACTGGTTTGCTCGATTTATCTGCATTAATCAAGTACGAAACATTAGGGCACTAGGTTGACATGTCTTCGAAGGGAAACTCGTACATTATTTTGTCCCCATCAGTTATGAAGCTAAGACAACCCTTAAGAGAAAACTCACCTTAGGTGATAAAACAGCCTGACCCATCTGGAACCCTCTTTTACCTTTATCATAGTAGGATTTGAATTCAAGACCTCCATATATTTAATGAGATCTTGAGGTACTTCAATTTAACCACTTAGCAGTTAGGAGCGTTAATATGACTGGTTTAATACTTATGTTCTACATATAATTTGCTCATTATGATAATTGTTAATGAATTATTATCAACCTATATTCTATAATTTGGATTATTAAAATTTAATTTTTATAGTTTTAAAAAATGCTCAAGGTTTATAAGATACCGGTTTCATGATCAGAGCACGTTTGTTTTCCAAAATCAAATGAGCTTTGTATAAACAAATCCTTAAGAAAGAAAGCACTTGAGACATTTTAAAACAAACTAGGGTAGTGTTTCGTATGCAATAAAATATTAACGGTGAATGAAAAAAAATGTTTGATTGGTGAAGAGAATGGAATGAATTATTGCATAGGTACTCATATTCCCTCCAAACAATCAATTAATTCTATTCACTCCACTTTTTTTTCTCACATTTCATACATTTTTTCATCCTTAGTCACCATCACCCACCCACCCACCCACCCACCCGCCAATGGCCTTTAACACCACCGATCGCCAATCACCACGCCCACCAATATCAACCACCACTACCAACCACCATGGCCACCACCACTTACCATCACCCCGGCCCCTACCCACCACCACCGGCCACCATCGCCATCGACCACCACCATAATTGTCGGCCACCACTATCAGGATCCACCATTGATCACCACCGGCCACCACTACCACTGGGTATCGCTACCCTAACCATTTTTGTATTTCACTTTTTTTTTCATTTTCTATCTAACAAACAATACAAAATAATAATTCATTTTATTCTCACAGCTAACCAATTAGGTCAATGAAATGTAATAATTTATTTCATTACTTTGTATATTTATTTTCTTTATCCATTTCATTTATTTGTCCATTTCATTTTTTCGTTCATTTTATTATTCCATCCAAACAAATCTTCAAATTTATGAAAAAAATCATATACTTTTTTAAAAGGAAAGTATTTAAAAGAGTGGTTTGAAAGAATCAAGAAGTTTTCCAACATGATTTTGGTGTTGTTTGTTTTTTCTGCTGATCGATGTCGTGTGGTCGGTCAAAAATATATATTAAAGAGTCCTTAATCACCCTTAATAGCAAAGGGTAAGAAGGGTGTCGAATCCACAGGGAATCAAAGGAAAGTGCTAGCAACGATTAATTTAACACTACTAAACATTAAAAAAGTAAATTGATTGATGGACTTAATTAAGAACTAATTAAATTAACGAAATAAAGTTTAGGTTTTTAACAATCTTGAGGAAAAAGCAACCCACTTTAGGATCCAGGTTTAGCAAAGTTATAATTTTTCTTGAATGAAACCTAGTGAGAAGTCATTAATGGTGACTTACACATGATATGATTTAAGTGACAATTATGGATTAAAGTTTAAAGGACCTTATTCACACAATTACCAATTTGAATAATGAAACCCTAATTCTAGTAATCAATCACGTAATGATCATAGACAATCAAAGTTAAAGAAAATCAAAATTAGGTTAACATATAATCAAACCGTTTAACTAATCAAATCATAAATTAAATCCAACAAGAACTTAAAAGGTTTAAGATTTAATCTCAAATCTAGGTTACAATATAAGAAAAATAAGAACTTGCACAAACCCTTCCCCCGAAGTGAATCACAATGGATTTAGCCTTGCATCATCATCGATTCTTCAACACGAGTGTAATTGATCATGTAATCCGGATGAAATCGATGTTCTTGATGTTAGAAGAGCTTGAGAATGATCCAAGAAGGTTAATTTTCGTCCAAGATTGCAGTGTGTGAAGTTGTAACTCGAATTAGGGTTTTTCCTCCTTTTTATCCCTTCGAAATAGGTCTAATCTCAACAAAAACCCGCACCCCGGCGTCGGTGGCGCCTATGGGGGCGTCGGTGGCGCCACCTTCCTGTGCAACCTTGATTTTCATGTGTAGTTTTTCAAGACCTTTCCATTGATAGGTCATGGGTCCCGTAACTCCCTTCCTAGCTCAAGTTATGCTCGTTTTAAAATATCATTGCCGTACAACTTCGATTTATCATATCTTGATTTCTCGAACTCCAATTATCATCCCATTTCTTTCCATTTTTCCGTATTCTTCACGTTTAACCTACAAACACCAAATAATCCCAAAGTAACTCTATTTCTCATACATTTATACGTAAACACGGAAATAAAGCCATTAAACGTTGAACTTTCACCACCCGATCATCTGCATGAAAACGTTTGCAGTCTGCGGACCACATCTGCAGACATCTGCAGCAGAAGAGGTGGATCAAATTTCTGCAGTCTGCAAGAAAAAGACTGTTTGTTTTGTTTAACATTTGCAAAATACTGAAATATTCTGTAATTAAACTAATCATACAAACAACTAACCATATACAAACTAATCATATACAAACTAATCATATAAGCAAACTAATCATACAAACCATATACAAACACAAACTAATCATACAAACAAACTAACCATATACAAACTTCCAACAAGACCCCTCAATTCACCCCTAGTAAACTTCCAATCCCTCCTGCACCCTTCAAGCAACCCAATCTCATTCACCAGATCACTACTATATGTTCTTCAATAGATTCAATCAATGAATGCTTGCATCAAACAAAATATGAAAAAATCAAATAAACACAACAGAACTTGCAGAATAACCCATCTCTAAAACTCAACTGTTATCTTCAAATGGCGGAACCGTAGGAACCCGAACGGATGGTCTGAGGAAGTCCAGCATGATCAGCTCCGACGAGCCTCCGGATCTCCGATCGGAACTTATAAAGAATATGTCTCTAGCTCCCTTTGTTGTGGCAACCGAGAACAAAGGTTTCTTCTTGATTCATCTCAAGATCCTGTGCGAACACTGGTTTTGTAGAGAGGATCCATTCCCACCCACGATCCCACCAGCTTTTGACGGAGATTGACGCCGATGCCCCAATTGAAGACACTGATTTGGAGCTCCACAACGCCCATGCGGCGGTGGATGACATCGTTGGCGGCTGGATCTGGAATGACATGGGGGAGATGGTGGTGGTGGTGGTGGTGGTGGCGGAGGGGAGGACGACGGGGTGTTTGAGGCGGTGGAGGGTGAGGAAGGGGTGGTGGTGGTGGTCGGAGGAGATGGTGGTGGATGGGGAGACGGAGAGTAGGGGGTCTGTGGCCATTGTGAAGAGTGGGGGAGGTGGATAGAAAATGGAGAAGAGGTTAGAAGAGGTGTGAAGACATTGTTCCACCTCTTCTCCGTGCAGAGGTTCTGCGAAGTAAAAACCGGTTCTGCGAAGTAAAAACCTCTTCCCGCGTTTGCGAGCGCGCAGATGAAGAGGTGGGGAAGAGGTTTTTTCAAAAAATAAACACCCCTTTGAGTCTTCAACTATACACATTTGTTACATACTCGAACATTCGGGAAATTATACAAAACTTTTGGTTTTAAAAGCAGGCCTAAAGTAGTTTATAATTACTTTCTAAGAAGATTGTTAAATTCAGCACGTACTTTCTAACTAAGATTTATTTCTTAGGCAAATGGTTTCATAATTAATTTAAAAAAGAAAAAAAAACTTAAAAAAAGTGGTGTGAAAATTACGATGGATCTACGACATCAGCTATAGAGGATACGTCTAGCGACTTTATGGAAAGTTGAGTTATCACAATCTTTGAGCACACTTACTAAACCTGAACAATTTTCGTGTACACTAAAACTTGAAACATTTAAGTAATCTTTAAGTGATATCTAACAATTTAATCACTTCACACATTAGAATTAGGATATAAAATAAACAAGAGAGTAAGTGTTGAATGTTTTTATCGTAATATGTATTCTTTTCAACACAACTTAATAAATGGTCACCTCAGATCAACCAACTTTGTGAGTATTTATAAAAGAAATATCTTTTTTAACAGTTTTTAAATGTATAATATCCTAGATAGAATCCCTACCAAAAAATATTAGGGTGCGTTCGTTTCATGTAATGGAATGGAATTCTGATGGAATTGGAATGTAGATTCCATTCCTTATGTTGTTCGTTTCGTCAAAGATTGGAATTGAATTTAAATCCTTCTAAATCCTTCAAATTAGAGGATTTGAAATCCTTTCAAACTTGGGGATTGTTTTAAAAACATCAGGAATTCATGGCAAATTATCATAATAACCTTATTGTGAAATAAAAACCCTAGAGAAGATGAGAATCGCAGATGGCATCATTTTCCCTTTTCTGCTTCGTTCAGCACACAACACCGGCGCACAACACCTCATCTCCGGCGTAGATTTGAGCGAGAATCGTCGGCGTACAACACCTTCTCAGCTTCATCTTCTCGCCAGATTGCACAACACCTCATCTCCGGAGTAGATCTGAGCGAGAATCGTCGGCGTACAACACCTTCTCAGCTTCATCTCCTCGCCGGATTGCACAACACCTCATCTCCGGCGTAGATCTGAGCGAGAATCGTCGGCGTACAACACCTTCTCAGCTTCATCTCCTCGCCGGATTGCAGATCGGTGTTAAGGTATGACTACAGACTTACATCTTGAATTATTATTGTTGCTCATTATGATTTACGTGTTTGCAGTTAAGTATGAGTCGATTTTGTTGAGCAATTGGACTAGTTTTATTAATTAATCATGATTTGGTGAGATAGCTGACGATTATTTTGATATTAGTTCAGATCCCTAATTAAACATATGCTGCATATATAATTAAATTATCTAAACAAAAACATGGTACCCAATGTAACATTACGGAAAAAAGATACTAAATTATAAAAGTAAAAAAGACACACCAACATTGGAAGTCTAATTATTACCCACCCTCTTTAATTTAAACCATATAATGAGTTGATCCCATGCATACACCAAATATTGATCTGACCAACATCATCAGTTTTCCTTGGTTGTGAGTGGCTCCTGGGAGGATATGGATATCCCAGTGGAGTTGGAGAATGATGCTACCTTAATCTCTTGGTTGTATAATTTACTTAACTCATGGTAATAAGGACATGTTCTTGACTCCAAAGATCTCTTCTTGTTTGCATCTTTTGTTTTCCTAAAATACTTGTTTATATTCTCCCACTTCTCCTTGCACCTCTTTGCACTTCTCTTGTATCCCAACTCTAACATGCCTTGTGATATCCTCTCCCACAAAGAACCTCCACCGCCACGCCCGCCATGTTCCTCACTATTACCACCATTGCCATTACTCACATTGCTTCTTATGCTTATTAATGCCAAAACTTCTTCTCTTGGCCATCTTTTCCCAATGTCATCATTTGCTATCAGCTGATCTTGATTATAAGGGTTGTTTTTGGTGTATTGTCTGAAGAAAGTGTTTTGGAAATTTCACTCAGGGACATGGGCTTGTCAATGTTTGTTACAATAGCTTGAAGGTCTTCTAAGTTAATATTAAAAGGGATTTGAATCTTTTCATCAAAAGATGTGATCTTGTTGAGGAACTGAGTGATGGTAGATTGCCTATCTCTTGCCATCTCTTGTTCCTGTTCCCTGATGTGAATTTCCATTTGCAACCTTTCCATTTCTTCCTTCCTCCAAGCTTCTTCCCTCTTCATCTTCTCTACTTCGCGATTCGCCATGTCTTCGAGTAGCTTTTTATGCATTTCTTCTTGTTGAGCCATCATCCTATTCACCAAGTCAACGCACAACCCTTTGACCATCTCGAATTTCTTGTCTTTTCTCTTCCTCTTCTTGCTCTTTGTCACTTGTGCATCATCTTGATCAGTTGGTTGTGCCACTATCTCAGTTGGGTTCTTTTCAAAATGACCTTGTTGCCCCGGGGCCTCAAGATTTTGTTCTCCCTATGGTTGTGTTTGTTCTTGGTGATTGACATTTTCAGTAGATTGATTAATGGGGACATGGTCGTGGGTGTTTTGGTCTGAGTTATTGCAGAGATCATGTTCATCAAGTTCTTCACTAATCAAGTACCTGCTGCTGCTCTTGTTGCACCCTATGGTAGTACTACTGATACTCCTGCACGTTTCTTCTTCATACTTCTCTTTGCATTTCTCTGAACTTCTTTTGTACCCCATCACTGCTAGCTTTCTGTAGCTCCAACACCATACAAAGTTAACAAACATCTAAACAATATCTACTGCCCAAACATACATTTTTGTTTGCATCTTAATTACAATCCTTATCTATCTTCAAGGTTGTAAGTATTATTACATTTTCTATAAGACCAACTGGCCAGTATACAAACTGGAACAGTACTATGTATAACCAAATAGCAACATGGTTACAGAAACACTATAAAACAGAAGTGATCAAAGTATATATGGTATTTAGATTAAAGGATAGCTAAGAAACATGTTGATTTGATTTCACATCCTAAACAGGTGATCTTAATTGCATCATCAAAGTTCAAATCTATATTATTGTTTCACTTATAAATATTTGTTTGGAATGGAAATCAACTTCATCTTTTTTTCTGCAAACACACACGCTCTCTAGTCTACTCTTTATAATATCATCGACGCACAAAACATCTGACTAATTACCAAATTAGAGAGAGTATTTAACTAAGCAACGTCAGAAGGATAATATATATATATATATATATATATATATATATATATATATATATTAATGATTATGATTACCTGGAAACATGGTCTCAATTAGTGAAATCTTTATACCAGTTCTCGGAACTAGATTTGATCCTCAAAGTTGAATAACTTCATCGTTAGACCATGACTCGTTGACATCGACACCA
Organism: Flaveria linearis; assembly: GCA_024085815.1. Classification (NCBI taxonomy): domain Eukaryota; kingdom Viridiplantae; phylum Streptophyta; class Magnoliopsida; order Asterales; family Asteraceae; genus Flaveria; species Flaveria linearis. The sequence goes on from CM044010.1 coordinate 76,740,857, forward strand.
AGTTCGTTTTCTTGATCTGCTTTGCCCTCACAATCATTATTTTGATAAAACAAAACCAACCCGTTTAACCACGTTTATTTAAGTAAAAGGGTTAATTCTGTTTGGAATAGAAACACAAAGATGTTAAAGAAATAAATTAACATTATAATTTTCATCCCTATAGATATCAATGCTCTTTGCTGATTTTTAAGACCACACTTATGCTATTATAAGTGCTATAGAGATAGAACTGTGATGTTATAGTAGTTCATATATATAAATTGCTTTAGGTTATTACAAATAAGGATGATAATTGGTGCTTGATATGAATTGGAGGTCAATTGTTAACCATAGGTGAATATGTAAAATTATACAAATTGCTTTAGGTTATTACAAATATATAATGATTGAGGCTAAACGTAGCCTGCATAATTGGATTCACTATAGATCCAATATTTGTTTATTTGAGACCAATCACATGTAATTTGAGACATTAGCTATTGATTTCAGGTGGATTATTAGAAAATGACCCGACTTAGTTTAACAACTCGCAATCGTAAACAAAAGAGAAGGGCATTGATTTTGCCATGGTGGAACCAACTCGTTACAACACTTTCTTTGCTTGCCCTTTCGGTTTACATGTTGATGATCAAATACATAATGGATAAACCACTTATTCGATATCGCTCATCAAAATAGATCGATATTCAATCTTGTATAGACATGTTTACGAGAGTGACAATATGGCTATATCCCAAATTAGGATGGATCGATCGTGTTTCATAAATTTGTGTGAGATGCTAAAGAATTTCGGCGGATTAAAACCAAATAGGAATATTGGCATTGATGAACAAGTAGCCATCTTCCTTCATATTATCGCTCATAATGTCAAGAATTGGGTCATGAGATGTCGTTTTCATCGTTCAGGAGACACTATTAGTAGGTGTCTCTCGAGTTTGCAATGCAGTGATTAGATTGCATATGCGGTTGCTCAAGAAACCCGAGCCTATTCCCGAGAATTATACTGACCAAAGGTGGAAGTGGTTCAAGGTATTATATAATCATCATAACCTTTTATGGTATAATTAGTTTAGGAATTAGAAATGTATTATAATACTTTTGTGTTGTTCGGTTGTAGAATTGTTTAAGAGCTCTAGATGGAACTTACATAAAGTGCTTAGTGCCTAATGAAGAGAAGCCTAAATACAGAACAAGAAAGGGAGAGATTGCTACAAACGTGTTAGGTGTGTGTTCACCAGATATGCAATTTATATTTGTGTTACCGGTTGGGAAGGGTCGGTCGCTGATGGTAGAGTCCTACGAGATGCTATTGATAGGCCACATGGATTGAAAGTTTCAAAGCCGGGTATGTAAAATCTTATATAAATAATCATACATGCATATACAACCAAGATAGTAATTTAAGTAGTTGCGTCTACAATGTATTTTTAGGTTATTATTTGGTAGATGCGGGATACACAAACGGAGAAGGTTTTCTCACCCCTTATAGATGTCAAAGATATCACTTAAATGATTGGCGTAATGGACACCAACCCACTACCCCAAAAGAATTATTCAACATGAAACATTCGTCTGCAAGAAATGTTATCGAAAGATGTTTTGGTATTTTGAAGAAAAGATGGGGAATTTTGAGAGACCATTCATACTATCCTATTGACCAAAAAAATAGGATCATAATGACGTGTTGTCTCCTTCATAATTTTATAAGGAGAGAAATGCCAATAGATCCATTTGAAGACGAAGACGAAGATGAAAATGAAAACGAAGACGGAGACGGAGAGGGGAACAGAGACGGAGAGGAAAACGAAGACGGAGATAATATAACTCAAATTGCGACGTCAAATGAGTGGACAACGTTTAGAAACAATCTAGCCAAAGCATGTTTGATTCTTGGAGTGCTACCAACTTATCATAAATATTTTACAAATACATGGATTATTAAACTATTGTTTGCTATGTTAACTTTTATGGATGGATATATTAATTGTTATATAATTGTTATGTGATTTACAGACATATTAATTGTTACACAGTTGTTAGTTATGCTATTTTTGCTGGTTCAAAATTTTACAGGAATGTCAACCAACAATAGAAACTATCAAGTGTGGTCTGATTATGAAGATGATAAGCTTGTTGAAGCTTTAGTAAACATGACTAACACCGGAAAGTTTAAATCTGATAACAGCTTTAGAACAGGATATTTACAACATTTGGAAGCGTCCTTAAAAGAATCACTTCCGGACTCGGGCATTTTAGGTAAACCCCATATTGAGTCAAGGATCAAAACAATGAAAAAGACTGGTCAACTGTTTCTGATATGCTAAAAGCTAGCGGATTTGGGTACGATAAAGAAACAAATAGTGTCACTGCTGATACTGGAGTATGGGAATCATACCTTGAGGTACGCACTAGCATCTGAATTGTATTATGATTATGTATAATTCTGTTTTAGTTCATAAAGCCTGTTTAGCCATTGCTAGGTATAATTTTGTTGGGATAAGTAATAAAAGGGGTGCATTAGTATAATTTTAAATGGGTCATATCTAAATTGTGTGGCCTAAGCCTATTTTGATTGCTTTCAAATATAAATTTTGATATATTTCTTATCATGTGAAACAGAAGAATCGACATGCAGGTAAATGGAAAGAAAAAAAGCTTCCTCACTATGAAGATATGTGTGTTATATTTGGTAAAGACCGAGCTCAGGGTAACAAAGCCAAAACCGTGGTTGAGATGGAAGAAGAGGTGAACGTGGTAGAAGAAGAGCACCGAGTAAATGAGGAATTTGATGAAATTAGCCATAGCGTTGGTACAGATTCAAGTTTTCAATTTGAAGAAACTTCAGGTGTACGTGGAAAGAAGAGGAAACGTGTGAGGCAAGTGGATCCTTTGGTTCGGAGTTTTAGTGATGCAGTTGTTTTATTTGCCGACCGCCTTAAGGAAACTTCAGCTGAACTAAGTGAAGATATAAAGTTTGAACTTGACATAAAAAAGAAAACTTTAATGATGCCCGAAGAGCTATCAAAAATGACATCTTTATCTCAATTGGAAAAGTTTCAAGCAATTGAAAAGATTAAAGATGACCAGATTAGGGCGATGACCATTTGGAGCTTGGGTGAAGAGGAAAGGGAGGCTTGGATCAGGTTTTGTTGTCAAGTTAAGTTTGGCTAAGAAAAAGTTGGTTTAAGGATTTGTAGTTATGTTTAAACTTTTAGTCGTATGTTGAACTACTTATGGTCGTATGTTGAACTACTTAAGGTCGTATCTTGATTTGAACTACATGTTTATGTCATATGTTTAAATTTTGTAGTTATGTTTAAAACTTTTTTAAGGGGTGGGGTAGGAGTAGTGATGACATGTATTTATTTGAAAGAAAATAAAAAAATTAAGAGGTGGGGGTGGGGGTAGAGGTGGGGTGGGGGGTGGGGGGGGGGGGGTGGGGTGGGGGTGGGGGTGGGGGTGGGGTGGAAGGTTTAGTATGGTAGGTGGGGTTGGGGTCCAGGTTATCACCATTTATTTTTGCATTTTGAGCCAATATTGGAAATTATATTGTAACATCCGGTTTTTTAAATCCGGACTTGTAATTGTATTATAGTTATGTTTAATTAATTAAGTTGAGTTTGTTTGTTAAGATTGGTGTTCAGTCGCATGACTTGCATGCGAATGAACTCCAGTCGCACCCCTTACGTGCGAATGAGATTCAATCACACGAATAATAGGCATATGGGATTCAGTCGCAGGATTCAGTCGTGTGAATGGTTCAGTCATACGACTGAGTGTGAGGCGGTTAGAATGAATGTGTAGATAAGTAAGGCGGTTAAGAGAGTTTAAAATCAGATTTCTATCTGCATCATCTTCAATCTCTTGTTCCTTTTTTGCCAAATTGACTAAGTTAACTCCGTTTCGGTAAGTTTTGAATGTCGCGGATCAATTCTACTATATTGTAAGCTGTGCATATGATTGAAACTGATCCAATGACACGTTTAAATCATTAATTTGGTCTGGTTCTTTTCTAAGTTAAAATCTGGGAATTCGGATCCGAGTTTTTGTGAAGTTTTAATAAAATAATGATCCGAAACCATTGTAAACGATGTGTATATGATCTGTTTTGAATATGACATGATTTGGATGGTTAAAACTCAAATTTTGAGTAAGTTTGGATAAAAAACGTCAAGAACACAATAGCTGATCCGTTTCAGACAATGGGCTCAGTCGCATACCTCAGTCGTGCGAATGAGAGTCTAGTCGTGCGACTGAGTGCGAATAAAGGTTCAGTTGTGCGACTGAGAGCCCAGTCGCCTAGTTAGAAGACCGAATGAAGACGAGTGATCACTATGCACGAATGAGGACTCAGTCGTGCGAATGAATGGTCAGTCGTACGACTGATGGTTCAGTCGTATTGATGTCCATCCGCATATGTCCAGTCGCATGAGTGCTCATTCGCATAAGTGTTCATTCGCATAAGAAGTCCTATTTAAGAATAGTTTACTGAATCAAGGTTTATTGCTTTAGATATACCTTGATTAGAAGAAGGACTACTTATCTCGTGTACGTGGATTGTGTAGATTGTCGTGAGAAAGTTAATAAGGTGAGTTCTAAGCCCTTTTCAAATGTTTGGTTTTAACATTCGGGCTAGCACACATACGATGATAAATGAATTGAATGTTTTAGCACCAGAATTGTGATAATGATGTTTATACATTACTAACAGCTCGTGGGGCTGTTAGGGTAAAGTTGGGGGTAATGAATGATTATCTGAACATTGTTAATCATTACGTGATGGTACTTATTCTAATGGGTCAGATAAGGTGTGAAAACAAATGAAAATATATTAAAACTGGTGCTAAAAGAATGAATGTGTGGTGTATGAAAATTAATGTGACGATATTGGCAATGAGTAAGAGAAATTATTTTGATGTGATGTAAATCTCAACAGGCCAGTTAGGGTAAGATGCCTGTGTGTGTAGACTGTACAGTGAGAAGGAGTGATGACGATCACTCAGCTTTGTGAACATCTTGTGGTGACGACCCTAGATGATTAAATTGGCATCCTACTGGATGAGAGATAATAATTACGGTTTCTAGATGTCGGAAACTGACAGTTTCTGGATGTGGGAAACTGACGTCCGGTGGGACGAGTCCGGTGAGACAAAGTAAAGATAAAATTGATTTTATTATATTGCCAATATAAATATGACTTTTGTATGAGATCAGATGCTGTTAATGTTTTAATGAAAATTTTGAACTCACCAGTTTATCTGATGTTTTGAGTGTGTTATATGTGTGCTAGGTAAGGAAGGATCCTCTAATAATAGAGGAAAACAAGCTTGAGTTGGATCAGGATGCTATCCCAAGGCGATTGCTGGCATAGGATAAGAGTCATGTGTAATAATGTAAAATGGATGTTTATGTAAAAGTCGTGATATGTAAAAAAATGTTTTTAAAAGTTGGGTTAATATGTAATGCTGTTTAGTCTTCCGCTGTAAATAGAACGCTCTGATTTATGTTTAAAATATTAATCCAACTATGTGGCGCGCCTCCGGTATCCTCCCGGGTTTAGGGCGTCACAAGTTGGTATCAGAGAAGTAGTTAAAGGGATCTAGTGTCTTAATAACTAGACTTTAACTAGAAAATAGATATGCCAGCTTGGATAGCTAGATAGAATAGTTTATTAAAACAAGAGAAGGTGAAGGGACGAACATGAGAAGGAATAATGAGAATAGTAAAAGTAAAGTACATAATTAATTGTACTTGGCCAACATTATTAATAATTTACTTTACTTATAGTATTCTGGTTATATACTTACATGCGAGTACCAAATAATCCTGATCTCGTTTTAATAGGTTATGGCTGATAATGAAAGTGAAAGAATGAAAGGTGGAACCTCGGAAAGAAATGTTGATGAAAGCACAGAGGTGCTTAGTATGACGAGATAACAATTTCGTGATGCAATTGCTGAGGTGGTTCGTAAGGCCTTGAATATAGCTAGACCTGATGAGAATAGGAATGTTGATAAAGCTGAGAGGTCTAGTGAGAAAAGGGAGTTATGTATAGTCAGTTTAAAGAATGTAATCCTCCACAATTTTCTGAGGCTATGGATGTGGTAGCCACCTATAAATGGCTTAGGTGCTGTTTGTTTTTCTGCAGGAAAACGTCTGCAGTCTGCGGACCACATCTGCAGACATCTGCAGCAGAAGAGGTGGACCAAATGTCTGCAGTCTGCAAGAAAAAGACTGTTTGTTTTGTTTAACATCTGCAGAATGATGAAATATTCTGTAATTAAACTAAATTTATTTTGTAAACTTTAAAAATCATAGAAATACATTAAAATATAAATAAAAATCATACAACACTATAATAATATTCATAAATTTATTTTCCAAATAATTCAACTTCTTTAAAACTTCCGAAGCTTGAACTTTGTCTGTTTATTTTGAGAACTTCCGAAGCATGATATGTTCGTGTTAATTCAACTTCTCAAAACATCACATAAACTACTAAATTTATCTCCTTGAATTCGTCAATCAAAGTCTTTTTCCCCTCTTTCAAACTCTGAGTCCAAACAATCTCAATACGTATATAAAAGATTAACACGTTAAATACAAAAAATGAACACTGAGCTAAACAAAATTCACCATCCTTCTTCCCTCTAGAATATGAACAGAAACAGTTTGCATAAACTAATCGCCGATCCTTCAAGTTCCCAATCATGCCGTTGACCACCACCACCGCCACCACCAATCGCCACCGCTTCGCCACCCCACAATCCCTCTCCGATTGGCTCCGCCCCCGTCTCCCCTCCGACTCTTTCACCGCGTGGGGCACCAAACCGGGCACCAAGAACATCCACAACCTCTGGCTCGAGCTCAACGACGGTGAAACCTCTCTTGCGGACTCCACTCCGCCGGTCCGAACCGTCCAGGTGGTGGTGGTTCGCGTCAGGGATCATAAAAATCGAATCTTGATCGAATCCCATCAGCAGTTGTCCAACGGCGACGTTCGTGCCAGATCGCGGCTGCTTTCGGAGAAGATGAAGCCCGGGGAGACGGTCGAAGCAGCGGTTGTGAGAGCTGTGAGTGAAGGTGGGAGGATGTGTTTGTGTTTTGTGTTTTGAAATTGGGGAGAAGAGGATTGATGAAACCTCTTCCCGCATGAAGACACTAGTCCATGTCTGCACCAAGAAGACCTCGCGCAGACGTTTTTTAATGAAACGTCTTCTAAAAAACAAACAGTCTGCGCTCTCAAAACCTCTTCCCGCGTCTGCATGCGCGCAGATGAAGAGGTGGGGAAGAGGTTTTCTTAAAAAACAAACACCACCTTAGTGAAATGGAAGCCGTGATTAAGCTGAGTGAGTGTAGGGAGGATCAAAAAGTGAAGTTTGCAGCCCACTCGTTTGTAGGTGAGGCTCTGTATTGGTGGGATACGATTATCCAAACGTTAGGCGAGGAGGCTACTGACAAAATGTTGTGGCCTGAATTTAGAAAGTTAGTGTCGGATAAGTTTTGTCCAAAGGTGAGATGGATCGAATAGAGATGAATTTCCTGCAGTTTCAGGCAGGTAATATGTCCCATAGGGAATGCACATCTAAGTTTGAAGAGATGGCGAGATTGGTGCCACATTTAGTGGTTCCTGAAGAGAAGAAAATCTTGATGTATACCCAGGGGTTGCCTCAGGAGGTTAGAAAGTTGGTTAGATCATCTGCCCCGAGTAGTTACCAGTTGACGGTAAATTTAGCAGCAGATATGTATCAAGAAGTTTTTAGTTGTGACGTTGCTCCTGATGAAAGTAGAAGGAAACGTGAAGAACCTGCAGCGCAGAGAAGATTGGAGAATTTAAGTTTTCAGAAGAAGGGTAGGTTTGGAAGGGGTCAATTCCAAAGGAATGTCAGAAATGAGCTGCCACGTTACTGGAAATGTGGCAGGCTGTATAAGGGTGAATGTATGATTGGTAGTAGGACTTGTTTTAAATGTGGAAAGTTAGGACATTATGCTAATGAGTGTGGTGAAGGTCTTCGTAGATGTTATGATTGTGGGGAAACGGGGCATATTCGAAGTGAATGTCCAAAGTTAGCAGTTAGAAAGCCTGAACCGGTTAGATCGATGAAAGGATTAGGAGAAGGGTCGAGTGTGGCTAAGGGGCGAGCATATTCTATGTTAGCTAGTGAGGCCAAAGCTTTGCCAGATGTAGTCTCAGGTACGTTTCTAGTTAATGGGATTCCAGCTAACGTGTTATTTGATTCTGGTGCAAGTGGAAGTTTCGTATCTGTTAATTTTTGCCCCATGCTTGCATGTGAAATTCGACCATTAGAGGTAGCTTTCATAGTGGAAACTGCTAATGATAAATCTGTGATAATTAGTAGTACGATTGAGGGTTGTTTTATTGAATTAGAAGGATATAGATTGCCTGTTAAACTATATCCTATGGTGTTAGGAGGGTTTGATGTAGTTTTGGGTATGGATTGGTTGGCAAACTATGAAGCTCATATTGTATGTAATAAGAAGCTGATTCAGTTGAGAGTGCCGGATGGGAAAACGATTTATGTATATGGTGATAGAGAAGAGTCAACTATAAAGATAGTATCCATGATGAAAGCTGACAAGTTAATGAGCCGCGGGTGTGTGTCTTATTTAGTACACGTAATTGATTCTCAAAAGCCTGTGAAAAAGATAGAGGACATTCCTGTGGTTAGAGATTTTATAGATGTGTTTCCAGAAGAATTACCGGGTATTCCTCCAGATCGTGAAGTTGAGTTTAGGATTGATTTAATTCGGGTGCTAAGCCAGTTGCCAAGTCACCTTACAGACTAGCTCCATCAGAATTGAAGGAATTAATGAAACAGACTGAAGATTTGCTAGAAAGAGCATTAGACACAGTTCTTCCCCGTGGGGTGCTCCAGTGTTGTTTGTAAAGAAGAAGGATGGGACTATGCGTATGCGTATCGATTACAGAGAATTAAACAAGTTGACAATAATGAATAAGTATCCACTCCCACGAATAGATGATTTGTTTGATCAGTTACAGGGAGTCAGTTGGTTTTCTAAGATAGATCTCCGTTCGGGTTATCATCAGCTGAAAGTTAAAGAAGCGGATATACCTAAGATAGCGTTTCGTACACATTATGGTCATTATGAATTTTTGGTTATGTCGTTTGAGTTGACAAATGCACCTGCTGCTTTCATGGATTTGATGAATAGAGTGTGCAAGCCAATGTTAGATCGATCAGTAATTGTATTTATTGATGATATACTGATCTATTCAAAGAATGAGGGAGATCATGCCTGCCATCCTCGTGAAGTGTTGGAAAGGTTGAGAAAAGGAAAGCTTTATGCAAATTTTCTAAGTGTGAGTTTTGGTTGCGGGAAGTACAGTTTTTAGGACATATGATCAATGCAGAAGGTATTTTAGTAGATCCTGCAAAGATTGAAACAGTAATGAAGTGGAGTCCTCCAAAGACGCCATCTGAAATCCGCAGTTTCTTGGGTCTGGCTGGTTATTATAGAAGATTTATTCAGGATTTTGCCAAAATTGCATCCCCATTAATGAAGCTGACAAGAAAGAATGAAGAATACGTATGGGGACCGGAACAAGAAAATGCATTTCAAGAACTGAAGCAGAAATTAACTCGATCACCAGTGTTGTCGTTGCCAGATGGAAATGAAGATTTGGTAATTTATTCAGATGCCTCGTATCAAGGTTTAGGTTGTGTATTGATGCAAAGGAGACGAGTAATAGCTTATGCTTCTAGACAGTTAAAAGACCACGAGAAGAATTATCCAACGCACGATTTGGAATTAGCAGCCGTGGTGTTTGCCTTGAAGATATGGAGGCATTACTTATATGGGACAAAATGTACGATTTATACGAATCATAAGAGTTTGAAATATTTCTTTGATCAGAAAGAATTAAACATGCACCATCGGAGATGGTTAGAATTGGTGAAAGATTATGATTGTGAAATACTTTACCATCCTGGTAAGGCAAATGTAGTTGCTAACGCGTTAAGCAGAAAGAATAAACACCCTCCGATTCGAGTTAAGTCATATAAGTTAGTGATAACCCCAGATTTTATGTATCAGCTACGGGAAGCTCAATCAGAAGCATTAAAGGAGGAAAACGTGAAACGAAAACGAATGTAAGGTCAAACAAAGGATCTGGAAGAAAATAGTTTTGGGGTTAAGACAAAATGTGGTCGTATGTGGGTTCCGATTAAGATGAGAGAGTTGGTGCTAGATGAAGCTCATAAATCCAGATACTCTATACATCCTGGTGCTACTAAGATGTATAAAGATTTGAAACAAGAATATTGGTGGCCCGGTATGAAGTTTAATGTGATGCAGTATGTGAATAGGTGTTGACGTGTCTTCAAGCCAAAGCTGAGCATCAAAAGCCATATGGTAAGCTTCAACCTTTAGAGATTCCAAAATGGAAGTGGGAGGAGTTGACAATGGATTTCATAACTAAGCTTCCGCGTACAGCTAAAAATTATGATACCATTTGGGTCATAGTAGATATATTGACACATAGCGGGCATTTTTTACCAATCAAGGAAACGTATAACTCGGAGAAGTTAGCAGAACTGTTTATTCGAGAAATTATTGCTCGTCATGGAGTGCCGTTATCTATTGTGTCGGATAGGGATACACGTTTTACTTCGAGGTTTTGGAGAAAATTTCATGAAGATATGGGTACACGTTTATTACACAGTACATCTTTTCACCCAGAAACTGATGGGTTGACTGAAAGGACTATACAAACAGTTAAGGATATGTTCCGGGCTTGTGTATTAGATTTTGGTGGTTGCTGGGATAGTCATTTGCCATTAGTTGAATTCTCCTACAATAACAGTTATCATTCCACAATTAGGAGAGCCCCTTATAAGATGTTATATGGCAGAAAGTGCAGGAGTCTGATATGTTGGGGAGAGATTGGGCAGAAAGAGTTGGGTAGTTTGGAAATTTTACAGGCTACTAATGAGAAATTGGATCAGATCAAAGCTCGGTTTAAAGCGGCTCAGGATCGACAAAAGTCATATGAAGATAAAAGGCGAAGGCATATAGAGTTTGAAGTAGGAGATAGAGTTATGTTGAAAGTATCTCCTTAGAAGGGAATTATCAGATTCAGAAAGAAGGAAAAGCTAAGTCCTCGTTTATAGGACCATTTAGAATTATAGAACGAATTGGAGAAGTAGCCTATAAACTAGAATTACCCGATCCGTTGCAAGGAATCCACCCAACTTTTCACGTATCATAGTTGCGCAAGTGTTTAGCCGATGGAAATGCATACGTACCTTTAGATGATATAGAGGTGGATGATAAGTTGAATTATGTTGAGAATCCTACTGCTATAGTAGACAGAAAGATGAAAAAATTGAGAAATAAAATCATTGAGTTAGTTAAAGTACAGTGGTCGAATAGAAAGGGGTCTGATTTCACCTGGGAATCAGAAGATGAGATGAGAAGAGATTATCCCCAGTTGTTTGAGTAGTTGGTTTCGGGGATGAAACCTATTTAAGGGGGAGAGAGTTGTAACATTCGGTTTTTTAAATCCGGACTTGTAATTGTATTATAGTTATGTTTAATTAATTAAGTTGAGTTTGTTTGTTAAGATTGGTGTTCAGTCGCATGACTTGCATGCGAATGAACTTCAGTCGCACCCCTTACGTGCGAATGAGATTCAATCGCACGAATCATAGGCGTATGGGATTCAGTCGCAGGATTCAGTCGTGCGAATGGTTCAGTCGTGCGACTGAGTGTGAGGTGGTTAGAATGAATGTGTAGATAAGTAAGGCGGTTAAGAGAATTTAAAAGCAGATTCCTATCTGCATCATCTTCAATCTCTTGTTCCTTTTACACCCAAACACCCATGTTCTTGCCAAATTGACTAAGTTAACTCCGTTTCAGTAAGTTTGAATGTCACGGATCAATTCTACTATATTGTAAGCTGTGTATATGATTGAAACTGATCCAATAACACGTTTAAATCATTAATTTGGTCTGATTCTTTTCTAAGTTAAAATCTGGGAATTCGGATCCGAGTTTTTATGAAGTTTTGATAAAATAATGATCCGAAACCATTGTAAACGATGTGTATATGATCTGTTTTGAATATGACATGATTTGGATGGTTAAAACTCAAATTTTGAGTAAGTTTGGATAAAAAACGTCAAGAACATAGCTGCTGAGCCGTTTCAGACGAATGGGCTTAGTCGCATACCTCAGTCGTGCGAATGAGCGTCTAGTCGTGCGACTTAGTGCGAATAAAGGTTCAGTCGTGCGACTGAGAGCCTAGTCGCCTAGTTAGAAGACCGAATGAAGACGAGTGATCACTATGCACGAATGAGGACTCAGTCGTGCAAATGAATGGTCAGTCGTACGACTGAAGGTTCAGTCGCATTGATGTTCATCCGCATAGGTCCAGTCGCATGAGTGCTCATTCGCATAAGTGTTCATTCGCATAAGAAGTCCTGTTTGAGAATAGTTTACTGAATCAAGGTTTATTGCTTTAGATATACCTTGATTAGAAGAAGGACTAGTTATCTCATGTACGTGGATTGTGTAGATTGTCATGAAAAGTTAATAAGGTGAGTTCTAAGCCCTTTTCAAATGTTTGGTTTTAACATTCGGGCTAGCACACATACGATGATAAATGAATTGAATGTTTTAGCACCAGAATTGTGATAATGATGTTTATACATTACTAACAGCTCGTGGGGCTGTTAGGGTAAAGTTGGGGGTAATGAATGATTATCTGAACATTGTTAATCATTACGTGATGGTAGTTATTCTAATGGGTCAGATAGGGTGTGAAAACAGATGAAAATATATTAAAACTGGTGCTAAAAGAATTAATGTGTGGTGTGTGAAAATTAATATGATGATATTGGCAATGAGTAAGAGAAATTATTTTGATGTGATGTAAATCTCAACAGGCCAGTTAGGGTAAGATGCCTGTGTGTGTAGACTGTACAGTGAGAAGGAGTGATGAAGATCACTCTGCTTTGTGAACATCTTGTGGTGACGACCCTAGATGATTAAATTGGCATCCTACTGGATGAGAGATAATAATTACAGTTTCTAGATGTGGGAAACTGACAGTTCTGGATGTGGGAAACTGACGTCCGGTGGGTCAAAGTAAAGATAAAGTTGATTTTATTATATTGCCAATATAAATATGACTTTTGTATGTGATCAGATGCTGTTAATGTTTTAATGAAAATTTAGAACTCACCAGTTTATCTGATGTTTTGAGTGTGTTATATGTGTGCTAGGTAAGGAAGGATCCTCTAATAATAGAGGAAAACAAGCTTGAGTTGGATCAGGATGCTATCCCAAGGCGATTGCTGGCATATGATAAGAGTCATGTGTAATAATGTAAAATGGATGTTTATGTAAAAGTCGTGATATGTAAAAAAATGTTTTTAAAAGTTGGGTTAATATGTAATGATGTTTAGTCTTCCGCTGTAAATAGAACGCTCTGATTTGTGTTTAAAATATTAATTCAACTATGTGGCGCGCCTCCGGTATCCTCCCGGGTTTAGGGCGTCACATATATGTAGACTTGTTTGATTAAAATGGTAATTATGTCATTTTATAATTTTAAATTTCAATTCCATTCATAATTATAACAACCGAACACATTATGAGATTTAAGTAGGATTTTTTAAATTCCAATTTAAATTCCATTTCCAATTCAAATTCCATTTCATTCTTTGAAACGAATGCTACCTTAGAGAAAAGTTGATCACTAATTTACTATAGTTTGACGTAGACAAGTTACTTATTAGTGAGACGTAGTAAATGTACCTATCTAGAGACGACTTGTTAATGTAGACAAATTATTAATGAAAATCAAATGTATGTATCTTGAATTACTTAACATCCACCAAAAGCATTATAAATACGTGTTGCTCTATGTTAGAATCATTCTCTACTATCATCTTTAATTCGTATTTTTTCCATATGAAATATATTTAGTAAGAACATATCCACCATTCTCCTATATGCCCCTACGCCAAAATAGATGTTTTCGTACAAGATAACGTAGAAAGTTGAAGCGGATAGAATTCACATAGATTAGAAGTGCAGCTCCTTCAATAAAGGTAAAGTTAAAAGGGACAAAAATATATTTTAGTATTTTTAAAAGATAGACGTAAATATTTGAAATTTAAAATAACAAGATTACTTCTATCACAAGAGTTACTATAAACGATAGATATTAATTTTCAAGATTTTTTATTATACATGATTCTTAAATTAAAATATTATCAAAGAGACTCAACAAATGTTGGAAACCCATATGTGCTAAGATATTTATTGGAAAACCTTATATGCTAAGATATTTATTCATGAATTAATATGCATATGTATTCATAAATGTGTATGTTTATTCGTGGTATTTAACTAGGAATGATGAATGAGAAGTAAAAGATGTATGATTGTTATTTAAATCTGCTTCATTATGTACATGCTTGGAAATGCCATCACATTTGTTGTGAATTTCTCGTATCATTATGTATTGTGTGATTATGGCTTATTAGCGTAAATTTGTAGTTCATATACTCGTGGTATGATATTCATAAATTGAAGGAATTCATTATGTTGTTTTCATTTAGTGATTCGAGGTGGTTGGTATGTGTTTATCGTATTAACTTTCCAAATGATTAAAAATTAAATAACTTTAATAGAAGTTTGGTCGATATTTATATTTAGCATAATTGTATCATTGGATTTTTCATGAAATGACTTTAGGTGATTACCATGTTAATATCGTTTTAGCTTTTCAAAGAATCATATCATTAGGTAGCCTTGACGAAGATCTAGTCTATCTTCGTATTACATAGGTATATAAAATAATCATATCATGAGTTTGTCTATGTTATCATTGTTTAGCTAGGAGGATTTAAAGTCTAAATGAACATTACTTTTGTTTGATTATGTTTCTTGATTTCAATCTATCCTTACTTATTTGTCTATTTAGTTTAAAAACACAAAAATAGCAAATCTTCTATATTTATCAGTTGAATAATAGCAAAGATTTACTATCAGTACCTACCGTGTCCTTGGATCGATATGTGGTTCTTGCTAAAGCTATTATTCATATACGATAGGTACACATACCTATTTGTGTGTGGTTTAGTTTTAAGGTAAAAATCATTTCTATAAGTTTAAAACCATTTAGCGTGGAAAATCATTAGTTGAAATATATATACACCACACACATCAACACTAACCAACATCAACAATAATATTTCAAGTATTGTTAAAGGATTAAGTATAGAATAATAACTATTTTGAATATAAGGAGTCTAACAAGCGCTAATTATTGTAAAATATTATTATAATTAATAATAAAAAGAAGAAGAAAAACAACAGCAGCAACAACAAGAACAATAATAACAATGACGTGCTCTAGTTATACATATAAAACACATAAAAAACACACAATAATTCTCAAAAATCTTGCTCTAAGATGAAAATAAACTTAAAAATATTAAATTGTGTTTTTCAGGATTTAAAAAGATCAAGACGGATAAAAGAAACATAAAAAAAGAAATTAAAGAAAACCAAGCTTTATAGTCCAAGCATGGGGACATGTCTCATGAGGCACGCCCCCATGCCTAGCTTGAAACGCACATCTGTGCTAAAATCTTCACTCCCTTGTGTTTGGTAGTTTGACAAGACAAAAAGTGTTGTCCCCTGCTCCTGAAGCAAGCATGAGGCGTGCCCCACCTCAACATGGGGTCGTGCTCGACTATATCTGTACATACGAGCCAACCAACTCTTACATAGATCGTACTAACACGGGGTTATGCCTTTTAAAGAACGGGGCTGTGCTCGACACTTCATAAAGCCTATAAATAGTAGCTCATTTGCAACTTTAAAGGGAGCTTTTGGAGTGACAAAACTCTGCTAATTTCTCTCGGGAGTCTAGACTTAAAGGCTCTTGGGAGGCTTGGGAGGTTAATTCAACACTTAAAAAAAGCTCAGGATTATCTAAACATCAACGATTGTGGATCACCGGTTTGATTGTTTCATTTCACTAATGATTTCATACTTACCTTCTAAATTTGTTATTGTTATGTTTAAGCTAATTATGAGTTAAACTCTTATTATCATCCTAATTTGATAAAACTTATATAATTGAGTAAATTGCCATTTTCGTCCCTATGGTTTGGTGAAAATTGCCACTTTCATCCAATAGTTTATTTTTTGCATCTGGGTCCCTGTGGTTTACAAATCTTGTCATATTCATCCAGTTCGTTAACTCCATCCAACATTCTCCGTTAAATGAAGGGTATATTGGTCATTTTACATATATGTTTTATTTTTCAATTTTATTAAACCCCATTTAATATATCCCCTTTAAACAAATTGCTATTTTAGTCCCTGTGGTTTGGACATGTTTGCCAATTCAGTCCAAAAATCCCACCACCTTGGCATAAAACACCATATCATCACCACCTGTGATGGAACCACCATGTAGACGTAGGGTACAAATAACCCACACAAGACCGAGTACCAGAACCCGAAAGCCCGGCCCATGCGGGCGGAATGGGTAAGCCAGCAGGACACGTGCCCCGCATTTAATTACATCAGAATCACCCCAATCATAACCGATAATTCAGTAACGGTCGGAGAATATAAAAGGTAATGGATTTGCCAGGGAATAATCCTTGTAAATCAGCACACGAGACGGGCACCACCACCTTAACTGGTGTTGTTTTCATTGTGCGTAGGTGTGAAGCTTCAGAGAGCATCGGTGGATCGAAGTTCAACAAGACCGGAACCATCCAGAGTTGGACCTCGTATTTACACACCACACCACCACCACGCCACAAAACCACCACCACTCCATCAGAACCACCAAATCATCACCACCACCCTATCATAAAACCACCAACACCATACCAGACGGGCACCACCACCACACATTAGATCCCCACCACCACACATTAGATCTCCACCATCACATACTAGATCACCACCACCATGTGGACCCTAGAAACCAACCGTTAATCTTAAACTTATAACAAACCCCTTCGAAAACGTATATGGAACCCTTGAAAACGAGTATTGTAGAGGTATTAGTAGGGTTTGATATGCATTTTCGAAGTGGTATGTTACAAGTCCAATATTGATTGTCGATTTTTAGGGTTTACATGGTAGCGACGATCCGATGTGCGTGGTGGTGGTGGGCGCTCTGGTGTGGTGTTGGTGGCTTTGTGATGGGGTGGTGGCGGTGGTTCGGTGGTTCTTGTGACGGGTAGTGGTGTGGTGGTTATTTTTGGACTAAATTAGCAAATACGTTCAAACCACAGGGACTAAAATAGCAATATATTTAAAGAGTATATATTAAATCAGGTTTAAAATAAAAATAATAACATATATGTAAAATGACCAATATACCCCTACATTTAACGGAAATTTTGGATGGAGTTAACGGACTGGATGAATATGACAAGATTTGTAAACCACAGGGATCCAGATGCGAAAAAACAAACTATTGGATTAAAGTGACAATTTTCACCAAACCACAGGGACGAAAATGGTAATTTACTCTATATAATTTGTGATTAACTAATGGTATGGTTCATGTTATGTTGATGCTATGATAATTTTGGGTAAACTTTTCATGGGTAACATCTACATTTGAATGAAAGTTATGAATTTATGATTTATAATTGTGAATATTTTACAAGGTAAAAAAACGTATGAACTACCTTTCATTCACAAAACTAGAATTCATAATAAATTCTTTCGCTAGTGAACCCGAAATTGTTATTAGAAATCATATCATCTTAACATTCTAATCATTTGTATGTTCCTTTTTTATTAATATGAAAAAACTACTCTAACACCTGCCTCCCAGGGCATACAATGAAGAGCGTTACGCATCGAACATACAAAATACAGTTTTCAAAGAATACAAAGTGGAAGTTAAACTATAATTATACATTATAACGTATTATACTTCAATCTTCTAATACTAATATACCATTTTAACTATAATAGAGATTCAAATCCTTAGCAACACTTTAGTCCTTTATCTCTTCATAAGCTTAGTCCATAATATCTTGTTCATGTAATCATTTGGCACCTAGGATATGTGTCCATAAAAATAAAAACATATGGGACTTAGCATAAAGCTTGCGAGTTCATAAACCTAACATTCTTCAAAATTCAAAATATATTAATATTGACTATTACATCAAACAGATACAACCAGAACAAATAGATAGAAACATAGTAAACATAGTATAAAGAGTAAATTTTGGTTTTGGTCCCTGTGGTTTAACCATTTTAACAATTTCAGTCCAAAAAGGAATCTTTGATCATATCATGCCCTGTGGTTTCATTTTGTAATGGTTTTGGTCCCTGACACTAACTCTGTTAGTTTTTACAGTTAAATGTGAGGGTACTTTGGTCATTTTACATTTGAAGGACTAGTTATGTAAATTATATTAGATTAGGATAATTGTTGTATCTTTTTAAAACAATAAAAAATAAAAAAAAAATCAAATCTAAATCTAATCTAAATGTAAATTATTTTTCTTTAAAGAAATCCCTGAAGGCTTTCTTTTTTTCACCCAAATCACAGTCTCTCGAACTCTCTCTCGAAGCTCTCTGCCTCACTCTCAATTCTCAACAATTTTCAGTCGGAGTTCGAAAGGGAAACAATTGATGGTGGTCCGATGGTTGTTTGAAGATGATGAATTTTAGGTGTTCGGTGGTGGTCGAAGATGATTGTAAATCGGCAGGTGGGTTGCGGTCGATGGTGTTGTCGCAGATGATTTGATGTTGTCGCCGGCGAAGGTGTGGTGGTAAGGTCGAAGTTCGAAGGTCGAATTGGAATTGGGGGGCTCGATTGGGGGTCGACAGGGGATGCGGTTTGATGGTGTTGCAGGTGGGTGTCGGTCAATTGGTAATGGCGGTCGGGAGTGGTTGATTTGGGTGTTCGATCGAAGATGGTTCGAAGTGTTGTCTGTTGGTTCGATGTGAATCGATTAGAGGATTTGGTGGTGATGGTGAAGGTCGGTCGACAGAAGGTGATTAAATACTCGATCGATAGCCTCGCTTTAGGAGGCGTCAATCTCACTTCATCGTCGACGATGTCTCCGCATTTAACAGTCAAAATTAGGGCTGAAAACCCTAACGATAAGCTCTCTGTCTTCTACATACGAAAGGGGAGCTGGCGATGGAGGTGGCGGTGGCGGTGTGGTGCGAGCGGTGGAAGGGTGGTGGGGTTAGGGTTCCAATTAAGGGTTTGGGTTGGGTTGGGTTACATTTAAGTTTTATTTTTTTATTTTAAAAAATTACAACAATTATCCTAATCTAATATAATTTACATAACTAGTCCTCCAAATGTAAAATGACCATAGTACCCTCACATTTAACTGTAAAAACTAACAGAGTTAGTGTCAGGGACCAAAATCGTTACAAAAGTGAAACCACAGGGCATGATATGATCAAAGATTCCTTTTGAACTGAAATGGTTAAAATGGTTAAACCACAGGGACCAAAACCGAAATTTACTCTTCAATTCACAGATTTTATTGATAGTCAATTCTTCACAGATTTTTATATCACAGATTTTATTGATAGTCAATTCTTCAATTCAGTTATCAAAACATCACATCCTGTTTTAGATAATAGTTCAAAACAACTCACCTTAACTAATCAGATCGATGATATTATTTACTTAGGTTCACTGCTATCAGGTATTTCCTTTACACATGCAAAACCTCGAATTCTCCCAGAAATCTATAAACACACGATCTCAATCTTGTGAACGCGGAATATAAACAAGATTGGATTGAAAAGAAGATTGAATTGATCTCAAAATGATATTGAATTGAACAACAACAACCTATGAAAGGTCTTGTGCGATTTCGCACAGTACAAGTAAGATAAATGAACAAAAGCTTAATTACAAAACGAAAACTAAGCTATTTATACTAAACATCAAGTTCTCGCGCGAAAGACCTTTCGCGCGGCTTCCTTTCGCGCGGGACAGACTTTCGCGTGGAAGCTTCTTCGCGTGGAAACTGCTTGTTCTCGCGTGACAGCTTCAACTCGTGTGGAACAGGCTTTCGCACATGCTGTTTTCAGACTTCGTCTTCGTTCAATCTTCAAATGTTTTGCCGAGCCTTGATTAGTCTTCTACAATCTCCCCCTAGGCTCGGTGAAACATGATCAATCAAAATCAACGTTTGCTTTATTGTACGAGCCTGCATATGCATACCATTTATTCCTAAGGATCCGGTCAATCATCCATACATACTGGCAAGATAGAAAATAAACGGACTCATCAGCTGTAATAGGGCAGTGTAAAAGCTTGAGTAAGTCGTCTTTGCCAAACTTCATCAAGTCTGCTGGATCAATGATTCGAAATGACTTGTCAGTACATCTGATCACAGCGTGACCGGAATCCTTCTCACATCTCCATGAGAGTAACTGCTTTAAAGTGTTGGGAGGAACTGGAGCATGCACGGGGACTTTCCTGATAAATTTGGGATGTTGATAGACTCGTATTTTCATTGGAGCTTTAATCTTTTCATCTATTCTTGTTGAGTCATCAATCAACTTAGATTTGGCAGTCTTAAAATCTTTGAAGTTTGTGCGCATCTCCCTTCGTATCATAGATCTCATCAGTTCAGCTTCACTGTAATTGCTTTCATTAAAGAATGGAGCTTTGCCCATGGAGTAGAGATCAGCAGCACGTAGAGTATGGAAGTCTTGTGTGCTTTTCAGATAATCAATTTCTCCATTCTTTCCTTTTATTACATACAGCCTTTTCTCGCCATGATAACCCCAGCTAATGACATGAGACATTTCACCATACTTCTGCTTAGGCTTAGAAATGAATAGAAAATGAGCTTCAGTAGGTGGTAGTGGTGCTTTGAACATTAACCCTCCTTTAGTGAATAATGCAATCTGACCAGTAGAATCTTTCTTTGTAGAAACAGCAGGAGTTTCACCACTCACAGTCTCAGTAGGGATTTCTCCTTCTTTAAGATTAATGTTTTTGAATAACTCTTGAAGGTTGTTCCTAAATATGTCAGTATATTCATTCTGATCCTCCAAATCATCAAACATATCAACTTCTTCTTCGACAGCTCCTGATGAAGATTGTTGAAAAGAATACAATTCCTTTTCATACACACTCTCAGTGGCAGGGTCAAGTGGATCATATCCTTCTGGATCACTAACACTTGGTCGATCGACATCATCAGTGTTAGTATCTCCAGTTGGACTCGAAGAGAAACCTGTATCATCACCTCCATCATTATTTCCACCATCATCATTATCACCATCATTTCCACCATCATCTCCACCATCATCATTATCATTTTTATCATCATCTTCATCATTATCCTCATCATCATCTGAATCAGCATAATCAACCAACTCTTCATCCTCCTTTTTATGAACAATAGGCAAAGTTACCATGTGCTCTGGTTCAACGAAAGCTGTAGATGTGTAAGCTTCGGTGATAGGTACTTCAGATGAAATAGGAACATCCTCAGTAGGCCTGAGAAATATTTCTTAACCCGGAATATTAACAAGTTTAAGGACTTACTGACAGCCATCCGGACTTACGTCTGCCCTCTCAAGATGTTTAGGACTTACAAGCCATCCGGACTTACATGCCCCATCTTTCGATTTTGCCTTCCAAAGTTAAAAACTATTCTCAAATAGAAAATATATACCATATAGTATGTATGTCTTTTAGACATATCTTTTGATTTGTTGTGCTTCTTGGCATCTTATATCCTATATGACCTTTGTAGGCATCTTTTTGCTCAATTATTTTCTTTTTGTGTTTTTCTCTTTTTGTTTCTTTTTGTACTTTTATCTTTTATATATATATATAGTTATGATAATCACTGAATCAATCACATACAGGCTTGAGTATGACAAGATTATATCTCCCAGTCTGTGTTAGAACATTTTTGGCACAGAATCCTGATATGTTCCCCACTAAATCATATTTCTTTAATTCAAGTGTAATCACTCAATTATGATCTTTTCATTTCTGAAAGCAAAGCCTATCGACACATCAAACATAATCCAAGTCTATTCGTATTTAAGCCTTTGAAAGTACTTAGACTCTGTAGAACTTTGTAATATCATTTCTCATTCAAGTATGAAAATTTCTTCTTTTGATTTTGGCAATCCTTTGATCTTAACTCCCCCTAAGACCAAAAATATTTTTCAGAACTTGTTTTTCTAATTTTCTCCTCCTAAAATTGTGATTGTCCTTTTAAGAAAAGGAAACAATTGCAATTTTATTCTTTAAAAAAAATGAAAAATCTTTATGTGAAGATTCATTAAACCAATTTATCCAAAGTTAATCATTCCCAATGATTGCACAAGGAAATCAAATCGAGAATGATCAAATGCCTTGGTAAATAAATCAGCGATATTTTCAGTTGACGACACTTGTTTTAGATGAATAAGTTTACGATCAAAACAGTCGCGGATAAAATGAATGCGGATGTCAATGTGTTTAGTTTTTGAGTGTTGAATGGGATTTTTCACGATGTTCAGAACTGCCGTGTTATCACACCAAATTGGTGTGTCATAAATGTTGAGACCATAATCGAGAAGTTGTTGCTGAATCCAGACAAGCTGGGAACAACAGCTCGAAGCAGCCACATAGTCAGCTTCGGCAGTGGATGTGGAGACAGTGTTCTGCTTCTTACACTGCCAAGAAATGAGTCGATACCTAAGAATTGACATCCTCCTGTGGTCGATTTCCTGTCTAAGTTACAACCACCATAATCACTGTCAGTATAAGCAAATAAATTGAAATCGGAATTTCGAGGATACCAAAGACCAAGTTTAGGTTGACCCTTGAGATACTTGAAAATCCGCTTGACAGCTTTCATGTGTGATTCCTTTGGATCAATTTGATAGCGGGCACACTGACAAACAGGGAACATGACATCCGGCCTGCTTGCAGTGAGATACATAAGGGAACCAATCATCGATCTGTAAAGATGTACTTGCTTTAGTAGACAAAGTTAGATCAAGGGCTTCCATTTGATCTGACCAATCATATTCAGCATTAGTTTGAGAAACTAATGCTTTAGTACCACCAGAAGTACCTGCTTTGTCTTTCTTCGGCTCTATTTCCACAGTCACCATCTTCTTGGGGCCTTCAGTTTGACCAGTCTTTGATTCAGTACATTCTCTGGCAAAATGACCTGGTTTGTCACAGTTGTAACACCTCAGGTTAGACTTGTCAAAACCGATTTTGCTAGAGTTGTTACAACCAAACATTTTTCTCCTAGTTCGTCTAGCAAAATTCTTCGCCCTGTAAACTACCATGGCCATTTGATACTTGATGTCATTCTCTTCAACATCATCAGGATTGACTTGTTGAAGATCATCAACCAATACATTTGGAGCAGTAAGTCTTCGAGCCATGAAAGCTTCATAACTTGACATGAAAGTGGTGAAAAGAGCAAGATGCTCCTCAGCAATCTGAACAATCTGCTTTGATGGATTAGTGGTAGCAACATAAGCATGTTGACCACTATGAGAATCTTGAGATTGAGAGACTTGTTGATGGATGATGAGGGAATAGTGTTGAGCAGCTGGAACATGAACTTGATGGTTTACTGCTGGTTGCATATAAGAAGATGTTGCACTTCCAGATTGTTGTTGCTGACACATTTGTGTATAACTGACATAGTAATTTGGATTACTAGCCATCTTTGCATAGAGAGCAGTTCCTTCAGCACCCAGAGAACTGAGATGATTAGCAGCTCGCTGCTTATCGTCCATTGCATAAGACTTGATAGTTGAAATGAGATCAGTCAACTGAAGAGTATACAAGTCTTTGGTTCTCTTGATCAATGTACAGTTGTTATTCCAACTGTATGGAAGTGAATTTAGCAACTTCTTGTTCACAGTGATGGGTTCCAGAGTAATACCCGCACTCTTCATTTTTGTTACCAGTCTAACAAACCTGGCAATCTGAGCTTCCAACTCTTCACCAACAATATGATTGAACATGTTGAATTCTTGATTCAACATATCCTTTTTGCTTTCTCTCATATCTTTGTTGCCCATAATCTGAGACTCCAGAGCATCCCATAACACCTTAGCACCTCTGAACTTTTGAAACTTTTATGAAATCTCAGTAGTCAGTGCCATAGTGATGGCAGCATAAGCTTTATCATCCAGTTCCAACCTCTTGATGTCATCTTCATCCCACAAGTGTTCAGGTTTCTGAACCATTTCTCCTTTATCATTTTGTACAATGGAATGTAAGGACCATACTGGATTGATCTCCACATCTTAGGTTCCGTGTAAATAACATATCTCTCAAATCGGAAAGCCCAATCAGTATAATCGTCTTCACAGAGAAGTCTCGGTGGCTTGTTACCAGTACCAATTTCCGTGTCTAGATGAAGTGAAGCAGTAAGATGCTTCAGATTCTGAGTTGTTGAAGCCATGTTGATCAGAAAGTCAAAATCAGATTTTTCGTGCGAAAGAAGAAATCGTGCGAAAAGAGATTTCGCGCGTCACAACCTTTCGCGCGAGAGAGCAGTTCGTGCGAATTTCCAA
The DNA here is from genome assembly GCA_024085815.1 of Flaveria linearis. Lineage (NCBI taxonomy): Eukaryota > Viridiplantae > Streptophyta > Magnoliopsida > Asterales > Asteraceae > Flaveria > Flaveria linearis. The sequence goes on from CM044010.1 coordinate 76,765,436, forward strand.
TTTACCTTTTCACGCGAAATCGCACAAAAAGGTGAAAAAACTGTCTGAGCGAAAACACAGTTTTTCGCACGCGAAAACCCTCAGTTTCAAGCGAAAATTTTCAATTTCGTGCAGAATCGAATCTCCAACAGTTTGTTCAAGCGAGAACCACCTCCAAATCAAAGAATATGTCTGATTAAACCCATTTTAGTCCAATTTTAATGAATTTAGTTCAATTTTAAGTATAATTTTGATTAAAATTCACTTAAAGTCCACTAATTCGGTCCAAATCAGTCCTAATTCTCCAAAATCGAGCAGCATAACATCGCCATATCTGAATCTAAAGTGATCAATGATGAATTTCTTCAAAAACGAGTAGAACACAATCCAAATCTTCTCCAAATCGTGGTTCTAGAGCCTAGTGCTCTGATACCAATTGTAAAACCTCGAATTCTCCCAGAAATCTATAAACACACGATCTCAATCTTGTGAACGCGGAATATAAACAAGATTGGATTGAAAAGAAGATTGAATTGATCTCAAAATGATATTGAATTGAACAACAGCAACCTATGAAAGGTCTTGTGCGATTTCGCACAGTACAAGTAAGATAAATGAACAAAAGCTTAATTACAAAACGAAAACTAAGCTATTTATACTAAACATCAAGTTCTCGCGCGAAAGACCTTTCGCGCGGCTTCCTTTCGCGCGGGACAGACTTTCGCGTGGAAGCTTCTTCGCGTGGAAACTGCTTGTTCTCGCGTGACAGCTTCAACTCGCGTGGAACAGGCTTTCGCACATGCTGTTTTCAGACTTCGTCTTCGTTCAATCTTCAAATGTTTTGCCGAGCCTTGATTAGTCTTCTACAACACAAAATAACATTAATTAATCTATATTCTAGCTAGCAACTATCTTAGGGATGATTTGTTAGGGACCACTGGTGTTACGGTTTATTAAAAACTTGGGACCAAAGATGTAATGTTTTAAAAGTTAAGACCAGTTTTGTAATATAATATAACACATGAACTAATCATAAAATTAACTCTTATTTAATAATTATAGATGCTACAATACCTTGAAAATTTGATGTTACATAACGTTTAATGTTGATTGTTGAGAGGTATCACTCTCAACTTTTCTTGACTATTTTTTGAGTGACCCATCTCTTATGTCTATACACTCATTTCACGAATAGTTAAAAGATATTTTTAGAGTTTGATTCATTTGATAATAACGGAACATGTCAATCTTCAACTAGGGTTGTACAAAAAGTTCGTGACTTGAAGTTCGCTCGAGAAAAACTTGAAAAAAGCTCGGCTCGAAAAAAGCTCGTATCCAAACGAGCCGGCTTTGCTCGGCTCAAATTCTAAACAAGCCGAACTCGAGCCAGGGTTAGCTCGGTTCGAGCTCGGCTCGTGGCTCGATTCGTTGGCTCGGCTCGTGACTCGGTGCATATAATATATGTATATATATATATTTATATAGTATAATAAAAAATATTAGTATTATTACTACTATTATTATGATTATTATTTTTATATTAGGATTTTAGAAAAGTTTTTTTAAATAAAAATGAATTCTTTTTAGAAACATTTAATATTTTATTTAAAAAATATATAACTTGATAATAAATTGTTTATATTAAATAATGATCTTTGTTACCTAAGTACGAAGTACTCAATAAAAGGTAAAAGCCATAATATATATTTTTAATGTTTTCATATAAATTAATGGGAATTTTTTTTAAAATCGAGCCGGCTCAAACGAGCCACGAGCTGGCTCGAGCTTTTCACGAGCAGAACTCGAGCCGGTGTTTTGAGCTCGTTAAAATTTCAAACCGGCTCGGCTCGATAAGGTTCGAGCTCGGCTCGATAAGGTTGGAGCTCGAGCTCGAACCCATCCTGGCTAGGCTCGGCTCGGCTCGTTTACAGCCCTATCTCCAACTACGATTTTGTTAGTCAATCTTAACGTATTCATTAACCATTGTCAAATCAATCGCACGTCATCGTAAAACTCGTATTATCTCATCATGGCTCGCTTGGAAGAGGGACACCTTGAATTTTAGGGGAGAAAGGTTTTCACTATGAAGAATGTTGAAGAATTCATATAAAGTGAAATAAGCGCGCAGATCATTCCAAATTCATATAAAAGTAGAATGTGTATGGATAGAATAATAGAATGGAGAAAAAATTGTTTTTGAAATTGTAAAAGATAAACATAATGTTTGAAATCCGAAAGTATTGAAAGTGAAAATTTTCATTTTTTTGGTTTTAAAACGTTTCCGGCAAACAAGGGGTTCTCAGAATAACGAAAACATAACATTTGTTAAATACAAAAAATAAAACAATGACTAAACGAGCTTAAATTATATAAAATTAAGAAAATATCTTTTTGTTATTACGGCTTTTTCTGAGTAGGGACAAACATATGTTAATGCAACGCATCACAAAAGTATGTGATTACTCTTTTAGATATTCATATATCTGATATCTAAATATTCATCTTTTTCCATAGATTAATAAACTTTATACTAGTAAGGAACCCGCGCGATGCGGCGGCGACGACATCGACATATTTCACAATGCGATATTTGTTTTGTGAATACATGCGTGGCTTCTATTGTATAGTTTATTTATGTCATGAGCATTACAAAACTCAATTAAATAATAGCACACGAATAAAAATAATAACATTGTTTTAGGTGTTGAGAACATATTTGATGAAAATCAACTTGCCTGCCCCACTGTAACAGCAATGTCCAAAATGTTTATCTTCTTATCCTGTAGTACCAAATACTACAGTTTTTACCTCACAAAAATGGAAAGATGTCATCACCTTCATCATCCATGTCAAGATACTTGAATCCAAGAGTAGCAGCATTACTATTTGGATCTTGATAATTAAAGGATTGATTCACATAGCATTCATTTCATGACCCGTTTCAACCTGCACCAAACATACCATCTCAAGTTAATCTCGGGTGTTGTCAACTCAGATATAAGAACCATAAATGTGTAAAGCTGCCCTTCCCCTGAAAACATGGCATATGCTACTGCAATTGCTGAAAGCGTGTGATGAACAACCTGAATTCAACTATTTGCATAAAGAAATAAAAGAGATCAACTAAATTGAAAGCAGATATGAATGAACATTTCTCTTTTCAAAATGCATATGTGCAATTTAGACTGTGTATAACTATAACTAATTAATCTACAATTTGCTTACTCAGATTAAGATGCTGATTGATGAGGGAGCTTTAAGATGTAAAGAATGGAAATAGTATACCTGAACTATACAACTTCACACTAAATTTTAAATTAATTAAAGTTCAAGTCGGCCGGTCTGTCTAAATCATTTTAAAAACTTCAAAACATATTAAGGATTTTGAAAAAAGAAAAGATAAAAGAATCAGTTCAAACTGCCAAACCACTAAAATAGGCAGGTCCGGCCGACCCACCCAACTTGGACGTTTGTTTGTTGTTTCCCAAATTTCTAGTTAGTGGTTTGACCCATAGATTTTTTCAAAACCAGACGAACCACTGATGATGAACTTACATATTCTAATCCACCTAATGCAGGATATAGCCAAAAGATCATTCCAAGAATCAAAAACAGAAACCTGTATACAAGAATCATGCTACAATAATGATGAAGGCCTGACAATATTGAAATACATAGCAATGCATAAGTAGTTGTATTAACGATGAGTATCTGAGCAGAACATGCAACATAACCCTATCTGAATTTTACATTGTACAACTTTATTTGAAGAAGATCAAAAAACCAATTACTGTATCATCAATAATTTACAAAGTTCAAATTTTCTATAGAGAGAATGTGCATTATACTTGTCATGTTATAAAATTTTAATCATATTTATTCATTAGGTATTTATAAAGAAGGTAAAAAATTGTTCCGATCACCCCCAACATGTCCTCACCCCCTTTTTAAACAAACCCATTTCAAATGGTAACCGTTTTGATCCCATACCCAACCCCAACTGATCTACCTATTTTGCTGATGATAATGTCGTTTGTGATTTAGGCCCATGACGAAGAATATTGGGACTCCTTTTTCTACCTTGATATGAAAACATAAATATTATGGCAGGGGTTTCCTTAACTACATGTGTGATGTTTGTTCTAATCTTTTCTCAGATAGTTACTACTTTTTGCATTCATTCAAACATTAGGAGGTTGAATTATTCATACCTTCAGAAACCCAATTAGGGCCATCACTTGAAGTTTCATATGCTTTCGATGATGCAGATTGACATTCTGTAGAAACCTAATTAGGGCCTAAAATAAGCACACACTTAATAAATTTAAGAATCTTGTAATTTACAAACAAAATTGACAAAAATAAAGAAAAAGATTAATTTTTGTACATGCACATCTTCTAATAGCCCACTTCCAGATTCACCACCAAGAACAATCATTTTCTTTCCAATTGCAGCTGCAGCATGCTATTCAAGAACAAAGGGTAAACATTATAATTAGGATTGCATATTAAACTTAGAGTGACCAGTTTTGACCCGTTTAGATACGAATGGGTCAATTCAGTGATGTTTCATCTCTAACAGGTGGAATAAAACAAATACTGCCTGAAAGGAAAAGGTTAAAGCCTTATAATTAATCCATAGAACACAGTAAATCATTTTATTTAGAAGGTATATTGCTCTCAAAGTAATTACATTCCTGTAATCATATTTGGCATGATGATCATTAAAAATAACACTTCCGGATAAAAAACATTTTACCTAAACCTCTCAAACCCGACACCTTCCAACATGTACCAAATTTACCCGTTTTGACCCGTTACCCAGCCCGCCTGACCTGCCCATTTTACCATCTCTAAACTAAAATCCTTAAATGGATAATTACAGAATTCATTACATTGAATCGAGGTGTAGGTTTATCTCCGGTGGTTGAAATCTTTTTCCATCCTCCATTATTTCCGGAAGAAGAATTTTCTAGCTCAGGTGCAGTGGATGAACAACGGTTATTATCATTAGACTCATTTATTGCAGTTGTATCATTATCACCCTGTGATGTTTACACCCAAAATAAGATATAAAACAAAAGACATTCTTAGTTTATAATACTTTAATACCTCAATTTATATATGTAATTCTCACAGAAGAAGTGCAAGATTAAGTTCTTACATTTGAATTATTTATGCGTTTAGGATGACGGATAGGACTTCGCGTGCCCTGAGCAGAGTCTGAAAGCTGAACTTTTACTCTACAGAAGATTAAAATCCAATCAACCATACAAGAAATTGTTAAAATATGTAGAAATTTAAAGATTTTCTCTTATGTTTTACTACTATTACTATTATTAGTAGTTTTTCACCACTTTATGTTACTTCCAGTCTACTACTATTATTAGTCCCTTTTATTTTGTGTTCCTTATCTACACAATATGTTATTTGTAATTATTAGTGCCTTTTGTTCTGTTCCTTATCTACACAGTATGTTATTAGTATTTTATACTTTATATTCTCAGGTAATAGTTTTATTGGGCTGAGAGATTCTTGCGTAGATCTGTCAAATCCGAAATGAGCCACATGCTTCACATCTGTTGGAACACCAATTTGTATTTCTTGTTTTTCTCGTCTTCTGCACAGAACAGATTCTTAAATGAGATCATATAATGATATAAATATGTGCATTCACATAACCTAATCAACAGGGAAGGAGAAAAAGAGGCTGACTAAAAACTTGAGAGATATATCTGAGGCTCTTAAGAAGTCCTTTCACCTCACTGTCCAACATTACAAAGCCTGAAACATATCAAACAAAACTTGTCTGCTGGTTTGGTTCCTTACTAATTAAATGATTTGGAATCTAACCCACTAGTAAAAATACAAATTTATTCAGGTTAAGTATGATTTCATCAGCAAGTCGAAAAGACCTTCACATAAGCAGACAATCATAAACACTAAAGTTCCATCACAAACCAGTAATCAAATATACAGTTTTAATAAGCAATCCCTAAGTGAACATACCACACAAATCATTGATCCTTTTGGCCATATCCTTCACATCTTTCTCTGCTTTCTTGATGCTAGTAGAATAAGGCCCCAATCCCTACATAACACACAGCCTATCAAATATCAATCCACCTTAAACATACAATTCACAGAATCATTCCCCATAAACATACAAAACCCTTATTCCACAGTATTCATCGCTTGTAATCATTCACTAATACATCAAAAACCACACATAAGTATTAAGTAATCGACTTTTACCTCAAATAGTACCTGATCTTTATGACGAACCCACAACTATTTCGATGAAATTGATGTGGGTTTAACAGCTTTAATCCTAAAGATTTCGTGAATCAAAAGTTTGTCTGAAAAATGTGATTAAAAGAGGGAGATCTTGTGAGTTATTCAACAAAAAGTAGTCATTCACCTTGAGTGGCAGTTGGACCTTGTGAGTTCTTCATCTTCGGATACGCACGTTTCCCCAATTTCCTCATCCTCTGCTGTTCGAATTTGTTGTTCAACCATTTCGGCACCAGTTCGTCGTCCAGATCCAAATCATCATCATCAACATTGACAACATCATCTTCATCACTCTCACCTTCATCCTCTTCGTATGGATCATCTTCACCGTCGATCAAACCACCGTCTTCCACCACGGCGTCTTCAAGTTCCTGCACGCATGAATAAACTCATATTCAACATTTTTACACCAAATGTCTAAGTACTTCCACTCACGATCTCGAAGTTTAAGCGAACATCATCGAGATCGATGTATAAACTCAAAAGGTTAACAAATCACTAAAAGTGTAGAAAAACCTAATTACCTGACGATGATGAGTGATTTCATCTACAATCAACTGCATAGACACATCAGACGACAGAGATCCGAACAGATGTTGAAGAAGATCATCAACATCCTGCACGACTTCGCTGTCACCATCATTATCATCGTCGGTGGTGACGTCACCGTAGGATAAGTTTCCGTCATCGGAATCCGACGGATCAACGACTTGCCATGAATCGGAGCCGGAGAACTCAACGTTGATTGATTCGAAGGCTTCTCCGGTTAGCGATGAAGCGATAATCACCGATTTGTTCGCCATTTTACACCTTTGATCTGTTGAATCAAAGCTCTGCAAAGAAAGAACTGCTTGGAGTTTTGTTGAGAGCCAGATCTGGACTTTGGATGTTTTGAATTTTGAATCCATCTTCTCCCTTAGCTTTTAAATATGCTTTACCTGTTGTACACTATGCAATTTAGATTGTAAAACTCTTAATTTTAAGAGATTTTGGTGAAAAGACACTATTGCCCCTCTCATTTGCTTATTAATATAGTATAGATGTGTTTCATTACGGCTGTTTTCTTTGTGTCACTAGTATTAGAAATTATTTTAATTAATATCTGTGTGTGTGTATATATATATATATGTATATATATATATATAGGATATGGATCAAATGTTAACCCTTGTTTATTTGCGATAACTAATTAACCCAACTAGTGGTCCACAGCAAGCCACATCGCCACTGTAACTTAGAGTTACAGTGGTAAAACTAGTGATCCAAAACGAATCAAAAAAATTAAAAAAATATAGCAAGAGTATACTCAAATTAAAGATATTAAAATAATCTATTTAATAATGTAATTTATTTAAAAAGAATAACATTATACAAAAAAAATTAAAAGGTTTTAAAAAAGGGGTGGAGTTTTTTAAAAATAGAGGAAAAAATTGAAAATTGAGGAAAAATCGTTACATCAGTGATGTAACGCGATGTAAAAGTTACACTGGTGTAAGTGTTCGCTACATTAGAGTTAACGGGTTATTGCAATAAACAAGGGTTAACAAAGGAACCTTACCCTATATATATGTATATATGTATATATGTATATACATATATACGTATATATATATGTATATATATGTATATATATGTATATATATGTATATATATGTATATATATGTATATATATATGTATATATACACATATATATGTCACACCCCAACCTTGACGGCGGAAATGTCGAGATGTGAGGGTTAAGATCGATCACAGCCACATAACTCTATTAATAGTTTCAAATATAATAATCATAAGATTCAATTGTACCAACACAAACATAAGTCTCAAATAAGGAAAATAACATAACATAAGTTGTATCAGGCCAATTTATTTCATTTATTTAACTAGGTCCATTCCTAGATGTGAAAGCACTTCAAGGTGTCAGTCAAGCTTGCGCGCTTCCTGAAGCATGTTAAAAATAAAAGGTCAACAATAATGTTGGTGAGATTTCCATAGTTTTCAATACATAAGTCTATAAAAGATGGCAACTCATGTCATGAAATTAGCGAACAAAGTAACTAGGGATGTAAGATAGAATGCACAATCAAACCTTGACAGTTTTACAAGTCTCAAACGTTTACAAGTATATACGATTAGCTAAGTGTACTTGGATTAACCAAGCAGGCTTGTCTGGCCCATAGATCTATGACGTCGCCAGGCTAGCAATAGTTAATGATTGTACATATAATCGACATTACATGGTAGCTACAAAGATCAACTAACCACAACATACAAGTGAATTGCCTTAAGTTTACAAGAATCAAACGTTTTACAAGTGCAACGATTATAAGGTAACATGTTTCACTCCAAAGTGTGAAAATATAAAAAGGGGTATAGAAATACTCACTTGTATTAGCAAAGATATAGTAGATGCTTAATAAGAAGTATAATAAACGTTGTTCCAACGCGATCTTTCACAAAGTACCTATATATATATATTTCCCAAGTCTTAAATTTAATAATAAGATAAGTGTTTTCACGAGAGCTAGAGTTTTAATAGGAATTTAGGGACTTTTATAAATAACTACAACTAATTAGTGAAATTATGCATATCTAATAACAGAAAAACGTATCTTTCATAAAATTTTAAAAAGATTTAAAACTTTTATAAGCCAGGATCCAACATTTTATCTTCACTTTCTCTCTCTAACGGCTCTCTCTCCCTCTTCTTCATCTCTAAATCTCCGGTCACCACCACCACCTCCGGTCTCCGCCGCGTCTCCAGTCACCACCACCACCACCACCGGTAAGCTACGTCAGGTTTGAAGTTTTCACTGCTCTCTCTTTCTCTCATCTCCTCTCTCTGCTCTCTCTCTCCCTAAACGGGTCATCTCTACCTCCGCTCTCTACCCCCGGTCACCACCACCACCACGGTCACCGATCGCCACCACCACCATCATCACCGCCTACCCAACTGCCTACCCACCCCCGCAACCGCAACCGCTGCCCCCACCGTCACCACCACCACCCCCGTCACTGTCATCCACAACCACCTTCACCGTTGTCCACTCCCACCCACAGCCACCTTCACTGCTGTCCACCCTCACCCAGCTAGTCACCACCGCCACCAACAGAGCTACCACCGGAGCCACCACCGGAGCCACCACAGCAGCTCCCTCTTTTAACCCTAACTACAACCGCCTCCACACCCCTGCTCCCTCTCACTTAAAACCGGCCCCTCTCACTATCTAAGGTCACCGGGCACCATCATCACCACCGGCCGGCCACAGCCACCTCACCACCTCCACAGCCGAGTCAACGGAAGCCCTACCCGTACCAGCAGCATAATCGAAGAACCCAAATTGGGTGTATATTTGGTGAGATCGTTCTATCTTGGTTTTTATATATGCTTTTAGTCTGCTCTATTTAGTTTTATATAGGCTTTTTTGGTGCTTCTGTTTATTCTGTTTGGCTATTACCTGTGTTTGTTCTGTTTAAAACGGTGTTTGGCTTGTGTTGTGTTGACCCGTCTTTAGTGGTTGTTTAAGGTGTGTTTGTAAGGTAATATAGATATCGGGAGGCATTTGGCTGCCCCGAGATCATGTTCGGTGAAGAGAGGTGCTACTAAAGCGAAAAAAGGTTATAGTTTACGAGTGGCATCGTGGAATGTAGGAACTCTAACTAGTAAGTTATTAGAGTTAATAGATGTGCTTAAGAGACGTAGGGTTCAGATAGTGTGCCTTCAGGAGACAAGATGGCGGGGTGGGAGAGCAAAAGACTGCAACGGTTATAAACTGTGGTACTCAGGGTCAGATGGTACAAAAAATGGAGTAGGTTTTCTAGTTGCTAAGGAACTTCAGGATAATGTAGTGGAAGTGAGAAGATACGATGATAGACTGATGATGTTAAGAATAGTAATAGGGGACAAGGTAGTGGCAGTAGTTAGTGCGTATGCACCACAGGTTGGATTAGGGGAAACGGAAAGAAATAAGTTCTGGGAGACTTTAGATTTGGTTATGAGAGACATACCTAGACAAGAAAAAATATGCATAGGAGGAGATTTTAATGGGCATATCGGTAAGGGTAATGAACAATTCGCGTCGGTGCATGGAGGGTTTGGGTATGGTCTGAGGAATGACGGCGGGAGGGAGCTCCTTGACTTCGCTTTAGCGCATGATCTGGGCATCATAAATTCGTTCTTCAAGAAAGGAGATTCACATCTGATCACCTTTAGCAGCGGCGGGAGACACACTCAGATAGACTATTTGCTGATGAGGGGAGAAGATCGTAACTCGTGGAAAGACTGTAAGGTAATCCCGGGAGAGACAGTAGTGACTCAACATCATATGTTGGTGGCTGATCTACGCGTGAAGAGAGAAATTGTCCAACCAACCAAGAAAATCAGACCTACGATCAGATGGGGCCAGCTCAAAGACGAAAAGATTACCACCTTTAGAGATAAGGTCATACCTAAGATCCAAACTGGGCCTCAGGAAGACGCAAACAAAATGTAGGAGGATATGGCAACTGCAGTTATGCAAGCAGCTAAAGAAACTCTTGGACTTGCAACAAATAGGACAGTAGGACATAAGGAAGCCTGGTGGTGGAATGAAAACGTACAAGAGAAGATAAGAACTAAACAACAGTGTTTCAGAGACCTTTTACACTGTACAAATGACGAAGAACGTGCGGAGCTAAAGGATAAATACAAGGTGGCTAAGCGAGAGGCGAAAAAGTCCGTGTCAGAGGCAAAGAACACAGCGTACGAGAGAATGTATAAGCGACTAGAGACGAAAGAAGGAGAATATGAAATTTTTAAGATTGCCAGGGCAAGAGAAAGTAGAAAACAAGACCTGAGAATGGTCAAGTTTATAAAGGCGGCGGATGGAAAAGTATTACTGAAGGAGAACGACATCAAGGCGAGATGGAAAACTTACTTCGATAACCTTTTCAACATAAGGAACCCTAGCCAACAAACTGCGATTAGTATACCAAATCAACCAGACCAACAAAACAGGTGTTACTGTAGAAGCATCACAGTCGACGAAGTTACGAGAGCGTTGAAGAAAATGGGAAGGGCTAAGGCGGTGGGGCCAGACAACATACCGATCGAAGTATGGAAGTGCTTGGGAAACGAAGGTCTGCAATGGCTAACAGACTTATTTAACACCATCTTTAAAACCGGTAGGATGCCAGAGCAATGGATAAGCAGTTTCATAGTCCCCATATATAAGAAAAAAGGAGATGTCCAATGTTGTGCAAATTACAGGGGAATAAAGCTATTGAGTCATACGATGAAACTATGGGAAGGAGTTATTGACACGAGGATTAGAAGAGAAACTCAGATTACGGTGAACCAATTTGGATTTATGCCAGGACGCTCCACAACAGAAGCCATACACGTCATAAGAAGGATAATAGAGAAATATAGAGAAAAGAAAAGGGACCTTCATATGGTATTCATTGACCTAGAAAAAGCATATGACAATGTGCCCCGTCAACTCATTTGGGAAAGTTTACGACTCAGAAGGGTACCAGAGAAGTATATCAAAATAATAATGGATATGTATGAAGGGGCAAAAACGTGTGTGCGAGCATCAGTCGGAGACACAGACTTCTTTCCGGTGGAAGTGGGACTACACCAAGGTTCGGCACTAAGCCCATTTCTCTTTACAATAGTGCTGGATGAGATGACCAAGTCTATACAACAGCCTGTCCCGTGGTGCATGCTGTTTGCAGATGATATTGTCCTAATATCAGAATCTAAAACGGTGCTTAACGAGAGGCTAGAACAGTGGAGAGCAGCACTCGAGAGCAGAGGCTTAACGATAAGTCGCTCTAAGACTGAATACATGCATTGTAACTTTAGTGGTGAGGCTGAAGAGGACACACGAATTGGCATCCAGGGTAGGACGGTACCACAGACGTCTACGTTCAAATACCTGGGCTCGTACGTACAGGAGGACGGAGAGATACACAACGATGTAGCTCACCGTGTGCAATCAGGATGGTACAAATGGAGAGCAGCATCAGGGATCCTGTGTGATAAGAGGTTCCCAGCAAAATTAAAGGGAAAACTTTACAGAGTGGCAGTACGTCCAGCTATGTTGTACGGAACAGATTGTTGGGCCATAAAGAAATCTCACCAGAGACAAATAGAGGTCGCGGAAATGCGTATGCTGAGATGGATGTGTGGACACACAAGATAGGATCTAATAAGAAACGACACGATTCGACAGAGGCTGGAGGTGGCGTGTATCACAGATAAAATAAGAGAGGGAAGATTAAGATGATTTGGGCACGTAAAGCGAAGGTCAATGGGAGCACCCATTAGAGCAGTAGAGAACATCATCGTTGAGGGTAGAAGGAATAGAGGCCGACCTAGGTTGACTTGGGACGAAATAATTAGGCGAGATATGGTAGACTTACACCTCTCTGAGCACATGATCGAGGATAGGAGTGAGTGGAGACGTAAAATTAAAATTAAGGACTTTTAGCGGGACCGATGGGTAGGAAGGGTAGACGTAGATCTTGGGTACGAAGGGTAGACGTAGATTTGTTACGGCCCACATGTGTTCCTATTTATGCTCTTATACGTGATTCTACCTGCTTATTTGATGTACAAGTGTAACGCCCTGAAATTTCCCGAAACGAGCCATTTAATAATAATGGGCTTTTAAGGATTAATTTAAGAAATAAAGGGGTAAATTAGTGGGCTTTGGATCAAATTAGCCTTAATGGGCTAGACTTGATGGGTTTAAGGGCCCTAATCAGCCCTTAAACATGCATGAGCAGCTCCATCTTCCACCATTTCAACCCTAGCCACCAAATCCGTAGAGAGAGAAAGTAGAGAGAGAAAGTGAAGAAATTCAAGATTTGGAGCTTGAAGGTTTGAAGGATTGAAGTTCTAGTGGATTGGAGCATCAAAACACAAGAAAAGAGCAACAAAACGAGGTAAGAATCAGCCTCTAAGGCCTTCTGTAGATCAAACCCGGATTCTAGGGTTTTGGGGTTTTGAAAAGTTTAAAGAAACACATAAAGGTCGAATTTTTACGTATGAAAAACGTGTAAAAAGCTTAGATTTGGTTTCATGGAAGGTAAACTAAGGATTTGGACGTAAAAAGTTAAGATTTTGGGTTAAAAATGGGCTGGATCTGAGTTTCTGTTCATCCAGCGAAACTGGGCCCCGATCCAGCGAATTTAAGCATTTAACCAGCGAAACTGCACATTATTCCAGAGAGACTAGGAAAAGTTCTAGCGAAACTACAGTTTCGCTGGGGCGAAACTATAGTTTCGCTGGTAATCTCGCTAAGACCCAGACCGACCTATAGACCTTGCGAGAATAGGGAATTCCAACGAAAGTTGGGCGCTCAAGGTAGCGAATCTGTCTAGCGAAACTAGCAGAAGTGCTGCCCAGCGAAACTGCAGGCGAAACTGTAGTTTCGCTGTAGCGAAACTATGGGCGAAACTATGAAGAAAATGACGTTTTTGCATGTTAACTTTCGTGCAGCTAGAGTATTCAGGCTATAGTTTAAGAGGCTTAGAATTTAAGCTATTGGACAAGTTCAGGTGAGTTCTAGACCCCTCCTTTACCCGTTTTCAATGTTTTGGGGTGATATGCATACTAAATTACAAGTTCAGGTCAGCCCGGCCCCAGCCAGGGGCGTTGCCCCTTGGACCCCACTAGGGGCTGCCGCCCCCGAACCCCCGCTGTCCCGCGGAGGGTCAGTTATCTGGTTTATCTCTCATGATTGATGAAATGTGAATGCTTAGACTAAGAGTTTGCTTCTTATTATGTATTGTGTTGTGTTATATTATGTATAACTTAAACATGACAGTGAAACATAAAGAAAGGTTATGAGGCCCATAACATGTACCTTGATAAAGTGATAAAGTAAAGCCTTGCAAGCAATTGATAAAGGAGGGTTGCATTCGTTGTACCCTCACCAATGATAAAGTGATAAAGTATGCTCGAACAGGCAGGTCAGTAAGTCCTAAATTGGCATGACAATAATGGCCTGATCGGGTACGGCAGTAAGTCCTTAATTGGCATGTCGGTAAAGTCCTAGGCGAGCCTAGGCACCGATAGTGACAGAGAATTGACGGATAAAGAAGAGTAATAAATAACAATAAATGATAAAGTAATGATAAAGTGATAGCTTGTGTGTATTTATATTTTGATAGACAATGATTATTTTCAACTGATAAAGCTAATATCTCTTACGAAAGTTATTTAGTAAGGTAAACCTAGAATTCACTCAGCGAAGCTGACTTTTGTATGCATATCAGTTGACAGGTAAGAGTTAGAGCTTATGGAATAGAGGCATGGGACTGAAGCTTCTTGGCACTAGAAGACTGGCATCCCCGATAAAGAAAAGCTTAAAAGGACCTTTAAATAGTTTTGATGTTTAACGACAATGTTTATAATTTAATTTAACTACGTTGTAATGGGTTGAATTACGGTATATTTTTCCGCTGCAATATATATATTTATACATATATGAGTAAATGATTGTTTTAAATCTATGTTTGCTGTGAATGGCCAACTGTGAGGCTTCCCTGAGAAAGGTGGGCCTTACAACAAGCTTTCTATGTATTTAAGTGATTTATACCTGTGTGTTGTCTGACTTACTTTATGTTTGCGATTGCGACTGTTATTGGTTTTCGTTACCGAGTCGGGGGTCTCTTTGGAAGCATTCTCTCTATCTCCCAAGATAGAGGAAAGACTCGCCGCCACCTACCCCTCCCAGACCCTGCTCCTGAGCGGGACTCACTGGGTATGTTTGTTTGTTTGTTTGTTTGTTTATTTAAAACTTTTATAAAAATTTGTGGATTTAAATTATAAAATGTAAGTAAATTCTATAAATATCATGATTAATCCTCCACTAGAATTGTTAATATAATAATATAATGTTTTAAATTGTTATTTAAAAAATCTAATTTATAAAAATAACTAAGTACTACATTTGTTGAGGGTGCCCGGGTTCGAACCAATTTTTTATACAAATAGGTATCTTTAAAAATAATCAAAGGTTACAAAATCAATTTTTTATAATTTTTAGAAATTTTTATTTATTATTTATTTTTTTAATGCTAAAATAACAAAAAAAAACATAGGTTGAGGGTGCCCGGGTTCGAACCCGGGACCTCAATGTTGTAATGCAAGCGCTGAACCAATAAACCAGGGCCTTGGCCGTGGTTTGCTTTTGGTTTTTAAATCTTAAGAACAATCACTATGACTTCCCCCAAACCCATGAACCCTAGATTCGTTTGAGCCAAAATTGACAGCCAAAATGTTGTTGTTAATGCAAAAAACTGTGAAGTCACTGGATCGATGAACATCCGAGCGTGTTCTTGACGGAAGGATAAATAACAGCATAAACCAAAAGTCAATCAATAACACGAACAATAATCGAATGATTTCATTGATAAAACCTAACGATTTTAAGCTCGTTACAACTTAAGAATCAAGACACTTAGCAAGGGGAGATCGAGCATGATCTCCCCTCTCATCCGGCAGCACCTACGCCCTGGGCAGACTTGTTAAGTCACTGGATCGATAAACATCCGAGCATGTTCTTGACGGAAGGATAAATAACAGCATAAACCAAAAGTCAATCAATAACACGAACACTAATCGAATGATTTCATTGATAAAACCTAACGATTTTAAGCTCGTTACAACTTAAGAATCAAGACTCTTGGCAAGGGGAGATCAAGCATGATCTCCCCTCTCATCCGGCAGTACCTAGTCCCCGGGCAGACTCCCTCTCAAAATCCTTAACTCTCTACACATTGAAATTGGTATATATAGGCCTCGGCCCATATTAGATGCGACTGGGCCCATTCGTGCGATTGGACCATGCGTATGGTTCAATCGTACGACTGAACCATGCGTATGGTTCAATCGTACGACTGAACCATTCTTATGGTTCAGTCTTACGAATACCCCAATCGCATCTCTCAGTCGCACAACTGGTCCATTAGCATGGCTCAGTCGTACGATTGAGTCTCATTCGCATATGCTCCTGCGAATGACCCAGTTTCATGTGTTTACAACATATCAGGTGTAATACATTAAGCCTAGACTACTCGTCAAGCGACGGACACACTATATATGACAATATATTCTCCAACAAATTCCCCCTTGGACGTTGCTTGCGAATAGTAGATAACACCTCTTACAATCTTCAGTCAATCTTTGCTCTGGTTTCCAATAGAATCAAACGAATAACCATATTAGCCAACGTTGCCGATCCGTCAAGTTACTACAATATCCATGAAAATGAATTTAGGCACAATAGCTTTTGTTTACTTTGCAGAACACCATCATAGAAGTAAGATTCCCCATATGACTGATTTTTCCAGATAATGACATGAACAGTTTTCCATTGCTTCAATCTTCACACAGTCTAACCTGATTAATATTAACAACTGTAGAAATTCCCCTTCACATTCAGCATATCCCAATATATAAACATTGTGCTCTCCTGGCGTCTTCATATGGTGTATTGGGCAAAAGGTTGAAGGTTCCAATCCACAGCTGACAATATCAAACAGATCAGCATGCATGTAGATTTATCATCAGAAACCTGCTCACATCATCATCTTTCTGATTGTGTCTCAACTATGATAATCACGGGTTCCCTCCACGAAGCAGAATCCTCTCTGTGCAGAAATAAATATTACTTGGTTGGCCTATAAATAGTCAGATGCTCCTGACTACCCCACAAAATCAGCACCGACTGCTGACATCTTCTCTTCTCTCTTTCGTGTTCTAATAACATTCACCGATTCTGGAAGTCCAACTAATAATGGGGTATCCACCGAACTTGTTTGACATAAGAAACTCAGGGTGAATGTGCTTTGCTCATCCTCAACTCTTGCATAGACTCTCCAGGAGAATCTTCACTATTGACCCGAAAATGAACCGAAAATGACCCGATAATTTTCCCGAAAAATTTTATTTTACCAGACTTTTTTTTGGGTCTGGAACACCTTTCATTCGTATGACATGGAGTACACTGATCACAGTCGTGTGAATGAATTATACGAATGATATCTTCGTGCGACCGAACATAAGACTGGTCCAGTCGCACGACTCACATAAGACTGGTCCAGTCGCACGACTCAAATAAAACTGGTCCAGTCGCACGACTGGTCCATTCGCATGGTCCAGTCATATGAACGGGTCTGCACGCAGATTTTCAGATCTGCAGCCGCCAAGGCTGCCAAAAACCCTAATCTGACGAATTTACATGATTCGAACCAAAATAGACATCATCAGATTCGCAAGGGTGATCAGAACGTGGTTTCGAGTTCGATTTTAACATAGAAACAACACGCGCCACGAGATATGAGCAAAACACGAAGAACATGAAGTGGGTTTAATGTCAAAGAACCTAAAATAGATCCAGAGATCAAGAGCTCGGGTTGCTAGAATGATTGTTAGATCATTCCAGCAGTAACCGGCTCTGATACCAATTGTTAGGACCGTGTACGGACGGAGTACTAACTGATTCTACGTGAAACCAAATCAAATAGCACGGAATTCTATTTGATTGGCGATCCAATCAGGGAGAACGTGATCCGGATCAAACCTAACGATTAGAAAACGTTAAGAATGAAGTAGGAATGATCTGAAACGCTCTATGAACTTGGAAGAGACATTCCAGACGAACTGGGACGTCTAGGGTTGTAAATTATCGAAGTGTCATGTTTTTCCATGAATTAAGTGGTATTTATAGGTTATAACTTTCAATCGTACGACTGAGCCAAGCGACTGGCTCAGTCGTGCGACTAAGTCATACGATTGATTCATTCGTACGACTGAGTCAGTCTTATGACTCAATCGTGCGATTAATTCAATCACCTAGTTCAGTCGTGCGATTGGCCCATTCGTATGGTCCAGTCGTGCGACTGAATCAGAATGCTTAGTTAAACACATTCTTGAACCTTTAATGTTTCAGAACTATGTCTAACAACTGTAAACCTATATAACATGTTCATATATACGTGTAACAATAAATAATATCAATAGATATAACATTAAACAACCAATAAACATTCAAAGAAGAGTTTTTCATTTCATTGATTCAACATTACATATGTGTTACAAGATGAAAGTCTATTACATTTAAGCTCACTAGACTAGAACTAGGGACATGTGTATCAACAAACTCCCCCTTGGACCTAGATCTATCTAAACTTTGACTTCCTTCTTGAACTCTTCATATCTCTTCATTCTTTCTTCTCGTGAAACCCCAGTATGAATATCAAGTTCGAAGCATAGACGTATAACGTGTTGAAACTGAAGTGCTTGCACGATATCCTGTGTGTCAAAAAATAATGGCCACTTGTACAAGATATAGACATCTGAAGCAGACAAGTTAGTTAGCCACATAGGGTCGAACACCCTAATCGTCTCTGCTTTCCCTTCTTTATCCAAAACAATGACTGCCTCACCAGTGCGCCAGTCATAATACCACCATTTACAATGGGGTACAAAATCTTGTGGCATCTCCCTCAGTGGAATACGCGACATTGTGCGCGGAGGGTGCCATCTCAAGACCACTTTTGGTCTTCCGGAGGTGGGATCAACCTCTGTCTTATAAATCAACCTTTTGGGCTGTTGAGGTTTAAAATTGACCCATCTCGTATGATACTCCTTCTTCAGAGCCTTCTCAAACCATCCCGATATCTTTCCGGGAACAGCATACAGGAGGCTCAACTTGGCTAGACGGTTTAGCTCATATCCAGGGAGAGTTTTCAAATCGTGTGGGAATCTGAAATACTCGATTCCCTTCTCCCTTTTGATGGCATATACTTTGAGGTCCTCAAAGTACGCCCAGCTGATAATCTTGCCCGACACCTTCTGATGCTTCTTTACCTTGTAGAGCTTGGTGTAGGCGTTTGACTTTGTAGGTACGTGTTGTTTCTTCATCTCCTCCAGGCAGGCTGTCCACTCAGCCTTTTGGATGCTAGATCAGCATCATGTGCCTGAGGATCTTCAGTTGTAGCTTCTTTTGCAACTGTCATTTCTTCAATTTTGTCGAATGCACTGCTGTCAAAAGTTTCTCCCAGATCCGGTAGAACTTCGCCTTCGGCGTTAGTATACTGGGGATAATGATCAGCAGTTACACCTTCTATCTCCACCCTGTCAACATCCTGTAGCTCCTCATCACTGACTACATCAACCTCTGGAGCATCCTTCACCAGCTCATCTGGATTTAGACTGAACAGCTCAGCAATTTGTTCGTCAGTCAAATCGTGTATGATCTCTCCCTCTTCAGGCGTGTAGCTAACAGAGCGATGTACTATCCCTTGCAAATCGAGAATCATGTTAATTGCATCTCGATTTGTCGAAGCGGTACTACATCATGCTCGTCAGCCTGTATAGATGAACCTGTTAAAGAAATAACCAAACATAATACAAGTTAGTATACGTTAAGCACATAACACCTGTTGGTTTAACTTTTCATTTATTTATTTAATCCAATAGCTGATACATGATTTCAAGAACAAAGCTTAATAATAAATAGACATCTAATCTTGAACTTTGTATTTGATCATAGCAGGGTCTTTGGCAGATGGGGAGGTAGGCGGGGCGGATGCTGATACTCCCTGGTCCTGTTTCCTCTTGGTCCTTTGCTCTTGACCAGGAGCAGAGGCAGATGCAGCAGCATCCCCTTCATCATCATCACCATCCTTGCCTCGAGACTCGCCATCACCCTCCCCCTCATCATCTTCACTTTCATCCTCTTCATCATCATCCTCATTATCATCATACTCATCATCATCAACATCGTCATCATCCTCTCCTTCACCTATCTTTAGAGGCTCAGCTTGCGACCCCTTCAGCTTTAGCATAATTTTCTTATTAGCTGACTCCAACTCCTCATCTTCTTGAGTAGATAGGACGTTTTGCTCTTAGATTTGGGAGATCTGCTCAGCTTGCTGAGCAATAAGCTGAGCTTGAGAAGCATTTTGCTCCTCAAGATGACGAAGTCGAGCTACCTTCTCCTCGTCTACAACTAACAGCTTCAGCACCATTCTGTTAAGTGCTGCAAGCTATTCCTCCACTCCAATAGGAGGGAGGGATGAACCTGTGGGGAAGGAGGATAGGCCGGCTTGGTGGCTTGTGGTGGTGGTAAAGATTGGGGATGGGATAGAGGTGGTTGGTGGTGTAGTGGAGGTAGTGAAGATTGGGGGTGGTATAGAGGTGGTTGGTGGGGTAATGGTAGTAGGTGGAGGAGTGGTAGTGGGTGGTGGAGTGGTAGTGGGTGGTTGAGTGGTAGTAGTGGTGGCTGTGGTGGTAATAGGGCTGTAGAGGAATAGATCAGTGTAATCCTCCTTTCTTAGGCTTCTTCCTGTGGGGCTGAGCCATCCGTTTCCTCCGGGTCCTCCTGGACCCGGAGGCTCCCCCTCGGCTACTGGAGAGTCTGGGATGTAAGATGGGTCAACAGTAGAACCACCAGACCCTCCCGGGCGTCCACGAACCGCCTTAATACCCCTCTCCGTGGCTACGATACGGCTTCCTACCGTCCATACCAGGGGCTCATCATCCGACTCGTCTTCCTCATCAGGCTGAAAACCCTGATGGAATCCTGCCGTCTTTAAACCCTATGTGCTCCACCATCATCCTACCGTCCGTACCAGGGGCTCTGATACCAATTGTGAAGTCACTGGATCGATGAACATCTGAGCGTATTCTTGACGGAAGGATAAATAACAGCATAAACCAAAAGTCAATCAATAACACAAACAATAATCGAATGATTTCATTGATAAAATCTAATGATTGTAAGCTCGTTACAACTTAAGAATCAAGACTCTTGGCAAGGGGAGATCGAGCATGATCTCTCCTCTCATCCGGCAACACCTACGCCCCGGGCAGACTCCCTCTCAAAACCCTTAACTCTCTACACATTAAAACTGGTATGTATAGGCTTCGGCCCATATTAGATGCGACTGGGCCCGTTCGTGCGATTGGACCAAGCGTATGGTTCAATCGTACGACTGGACCATGCGTATGGTTCAATCATACGACTGGACCATTCTTATGGTTCAGTCTTACGAATGCCCTAATCGCATCTCTCAGTCTCACGACTGGTCCATTAGCATGGCTCAGTCATACGACTGAGTCTCATTCGCATATGCTCCTGCGAATGACCCTGTTTCATGTGTTTACAAGGTGTATAACATTAAGCCTAGACTATTCGTCAAGCGACGGACACACTATATATGACAATATATGCTCCAACAAAAACCATGGGGCTTTATTCCCCACGTTTAAACGAATAAATTGATGTGCTTGATTACCCGAAAGATAGCGGTATGATGGTGAACACGTCGTAGGAACATGCCGCGACTTATGACGAATCAATGGACGTCAAAACGATGAAGGTAATCGAATTAACTTCTCGGGTAGCTTCAAACAATGTTCAAGATGCAAGCCCTCTATCAATTCGTGGTTAGCAGGCTCGTATGGTGGTGTTCGACAGTCGGGTAGGTTCACGACAAGGAGGAAGCTCAACTCGAAGGTTTTGTTTGTTTCAGATGAAATTGGGAGTTGTAATAGATTAGGTTTTGTTCAATGATTGGTTAGGTTGGTTTAATTAGGTTATAATCATGGATTAACGCTCGAAGGGCTCGTTTGATGAACGCGACCGTTACCATACTTGTTAGAGGTTCATAACGGTTGTTTATTTTCAATTAAATATCATAATTGAGTTTGAAATGCGTTGGTGAATCGGTTTGGGATCAATTTGGTATCAAAACTGAGGAGTTTCGGGTGGATTTAGGGTCGCCGGCCAGCGACCGAAAATACGGGGTGAGAGAGGGTGGGGGTTGGTTTTCTTTTGAGTTTTACAAGTTTAGTCCCTATGGGTTAACAATTAACATTCTAAGTATAAACTTTATAAATAAAGTTTTCCAAATTCGCACTTAGGCCCCTTGGGATTTAATCAAACTTGGAGTTTTTCTCAATTTAACATTTTAACTTGTAAAACTTATTATTATTACTATTGTTATTATTATTATTGTTATTATGATCATTATTCATTTATTAAGTAATAATTAATGTTATTAACTTTCAAACTAAAATAATAATAATAAGAAAATAAGCATACATGACCCATAAGTTTCACATATGGCAACAATGGTCCTTACAAGAATTAACAATGCAAAGTTTTAATTAACTTAAAAATATAAGATGTTACAA
>CM044010.1:76792911-76841105 GCA_024085815.1 Flaveria linearis
TTACTGTACAACTTTGTTCATTTCGTACTTTTTAGCTTTATCTTTCACTGTCTATGTGGACCAATGTGCAATACCCCGAATTATGTGCGCGAAAACTGGTGCTGGGCCTGTGGTCTATAAATAAACCACGAACTATGTGCACGAAGCTGACCTAGTCACCTAGGTTATGCTACAAAGGTTCTGCTAATCTCAATGATAGACCCTGTGTGCATCCTTTGGGGTAGCTAACCGCATCACAGTTGAGCTAACGACAACATGGTCGTGCACCTCCTATGAGCTTGCAAGACTTTCATTATTTTAATTACGTTCCACTTTTCTTTATCATTAATCTTTCACTTTTTTAATGATAATACTTTACATTATGATCATAAACATACCACATAAGTCACACAATAATAATTATTATGGACATAAGAACAACTTATAATAATGCAATATAATAACAATTAAAACCCTAAGTCAAACTTGGGTCAAACCTTAATGATTCTATTTTTCTCAAAATTTCAGAAAAAGTCTAAGTGTTCTAGGCGCATGGGCACTATGCAGGCGCATGAGGTCTGTTTAGGCACATTGCAACTATGCAGGCGCATGGGCACTATGCAGGCGCATGAGGTATGTTTAGGCACATTGCAACTATGCAGGCGCATGGGCTTATTTGGCGTTTCAACATGGGCTCCATTTGGGCGTAAGGGTCATACTTAGGCATCTGAGACTAGGTCTTAGACACATGGTCTTCTGTTCAGACGCATGGGCTATCACTTAGAAATTCTATGGCAATTTCAGACTTGGAAACTTTTCTAAGGCAAATTTTAGGCGCATGAACCTAGTTGGGCGCATGACCCGACTTGGAAACTTTTCTAAGGCAAATT
This sequence comes from Flaveria linearis, assembly GCA_024085815.1. Lineage (NCBI taxonomy): Eukaryota > Viridiplantae > Streptophyta > Magnoliopsida > Asterales > Asteraceae > Flaveria > Flaveria linearis. The sequence goes on from CM044010.1 coordinate 76,793,781, forward strand.
TTAGGCGGTTGGGCTTTATTTAGGCGCATGGACAACCTGTTGAACATATTTCTATGTGTTTTCAGTCCCAAACATCATATTATCTTAGTCTAAGCTTAATCATACTATTCTAAGCATGAACCTAAAATAAAACATTCATAAACATCATCATACATGCATGGATACATTCGGTTACTCTTACAACATTTGTAAAAATGGTATACATACATTTTCAGCCCCAAGAATTTATAAAACATGTAGAAATACAGGGTCTAGAACTCACCTTTGCTGCTTTCAAGCTTCATACTCTAAATCTGGAACCTTTCAAAAGCTCTTAACATTATACATGCCCATGGACACATAACCGAACACATACTTACACATAAGAACATGTCAAAGCCGGTTCTATGGCCAAAAAACCATGAAAACTAACTTAATTACACTAAATTTGCTTACCTTTGTGAATTCAGCTACTCGCTCTCTCTAGAAACCGAAAACTCCTCTTTCTGCTCTTCTTTCTTCTTTGAACGACAAAAGCAGATGGTCAAAGATTGATATGGGAGGCTATACCCATATATATTATATTATTTTGACTTTTGTACTATTTACACATTGCCCCCTTTCACTTTAATTCCTCTTCCCTTTTACAAGATACTTTTGTTTCCTCTACTTATTGTTTTTCTTTCATTTATCTTGACAAAATTTTGGGTGTTACAACATCCACCTCAGCATTCTCATCTTTGCAACCTCCATCTGCTGCCTTGTGACTTCTTCATGGCCCAACACTCTGTTCCGTATAACATAGCAAGTCTAATTGCTACTCTATAGAACTTTCCCTTTAGCTTTATTGGGAACCTCTTGTCATATAAAATCCCCGACGCTGCTCTCCATTTGTACCATCCTGCCTGGACACGGTGGGCTACATCACTGTGAATCTCTCCATTCTCCTGGATATACGAGCCAAGATACTTGAATCTACTCTTTTGTGGAACCACCAAATCCTGAATACTAATTTGGGTGTCCTCTTTGTTCACACCACTGAAGTTACAATGCATGTATTCCGTTTTAGAGCGACTTATCCTTAAGTTATTGTGCTCTAATACCGTTCCACTCTTCTAACATATCATTAAGCATTCTTTTATTCTCTGCTATTAAGACGATGTCATCAGCAAATAACATGCACCACGGAAATTGTCACACCCTCAATTTCCACGAACGGGGTTTTACCGTTAGGCGTATGACATACCAGGATCTCAGACACAGTCATATCGAACGACACTATATGAATTTAAAATAAACATTTGACTTCATTCAAAAGAACATAAACAAAGTTTACAATAGTGCGGAAGCGAGTACATAATTAGTAATTCCATTACAATATAGTTACAATAGCCATGTTTAGACAAAATGTTCAATGCTGAAAATATAATAGATGAATGCATGTCCTGAGTGCGTTTCCTTAGCGTGCATCTTGAACTTATGCATTCCGGTGACCTGAGAAAACATGCTAAAATGTGTCAACATAAAGTTGGTGAGTTCACAGGTTTATTCAACAATAAATATGTTCGTAAGCGTTCAGTAGTTTGCGTTTCAATGGTTTAGTATATAGAACATATCGTTAGGTACCTAGCCTATGTTCTTGTTACTTAGCGTTTCGAACCGAAGCTGACTGTTTACGTCCTATATGTGTTTGTTGTATCCCCGTCGCGTCTCGCAAGACCGTGACAAATGTTAGGTCAATCAAGCACCCGTTTGACCTCCAATCAAGCTAGCGCGACTAGCCCGGGCGGGGTTTGTCAGACCCAGTAGTACTACTCAAAATTACCTCGCTATTCCCATTACTAACGGTTCGAGTGTGTCAGGACATGTTGTGTGTTTGCACTAACGTAACAAGCGATATCAATAATACTACAACCATTTAAGTAAATCTGTTTGCATGTTTTCTCCCCCAAAAGGAAAGAGAGTAAAATAGGGGCCGTGAAACTCACAGATGATGTAATAAGTATGTAGGATGAAGGTCTCCCAAGTGTTGTTTACAATGCGCTGTCAAACACCTATTGACAGTTATGTTAAGCGTTAATGTTATGTTCAGAGTTAATAGACATGTTTAGTCGGGTCGGGTCGCATTGGTTCGGTCGTGGGTGACACACACAAGCAGGCATACACGTATCAGACTTCATGTAGATCCCAAATGGGTTATTGGTATTTGTAAACAGTTAGGTTGTTTCAGGTTGAAGAGTATGTGCTTGTTGATTGCGTTGACTTTAATCTTTGTGGTCAAGAAATGACATTTTATTGATGTAACTTATCATCACACGATAGACACTTCGCACACCAGAAGAATTCGCTAACAATGACTCCAATCGCATAACAAGGCTAGACGCTTGACTGGACACTTCATTCGCACGAATGGGCCTTCAATCGTATGAATCAATCTCATTCGTACGATTGAACCCTCATTCGTACGACTTAGCATTCAATCGTACCACACATCACCCATTCACCCGACTCAACAACCAATCGCATGACTGAACCTTCATTCGTACGATTGGACCTTCAGTCGGGTGGTACTCAGTCGCACACATTTCATCCGGTTGACTCAATCGCACACACTCTCAGTCGCATGCATTCATTCGTACGTCACGCACACACGCATGGACTCAATCGCACGATCCAACCCAGTCGCACCACTTAGTCGTACGATGGACCCAGTCGCATGGCTCTGTCGCATGGCTGGCCCAGTCGCGTACTGCAGCAGGTCGCGACTGCTGGATGGGCTGAATAGCCTTCGGCTGTCCGTGCTCGATTTTCACACAATCAGAACTTCCAGGAACACTTTCCTAACATGTCTAAGTGGAAAGCACACGCTGATTGACCTCACACGCACCCCCACGACCACATGCATTCAGGTTGAACCCTAACGCCCGAACCCCATACTTGCAGTAGTGAAACGAGCAATAAAACGGATGAATAAGGTCGCCTACCTGCTGGGAACGTGATTTCTCAGCTGTTGTGTGGTCTAATCCGACGAAAACGAGCTCAATCGGGTGGAATTGGTGCTAGAATGAAGAAAAGGAGGTGTAGAGAGCGTAGGAGAGAAAGAGAGCAGAATGGGGTGTGTTTGGCTGGTGGATGGGTATTTATACCCAGCCCCAGTTTGGCAATTGTCAGGTTTGGTCCCTGTACTTAGGTCCCGTGTTCCCGAATTCGTTCGGTTGATAACGACGTGATGGACGTGCTATATAATTAAGAGGATTCCTTAGGTAATCTCGTTTATGTGAATCCTCTACAAACACCCGCGTTAGTATTTATCATAATTTGTTTAACGATGTCGGTGGCGGTGTTTGTATACGTTTCGAGTATTAGCGAGTACGGGTCAATGTTAACGACAATGGTTTTGAAAAATATTAACCTGAAATTACGGGGTGTCACATCATCCCTTGTTGCAAGAATTTTCGTCCCCAAAATTAGTACATCATGTTACGTGGTGTCTACGGGGAAGTACAAGGCTCAACGGTTTGTGACGCATGTTGAATAGTGTACCTGTGTATCTAAGAGGTAGATGCCTGATTTTGGAACAGTTGAGGGTACTTCTTCTTCATCTGATCTTCGCGTTCCCTGGTAAATTCTGGTCCACGCTTTGAGTTCCAACGGATTTTGATGATAGGGATACGACTATGTTTGAGCGTTTTGACCTCTCGATCCATGACTTCCACTGGTTCCTCGACGAAATGTAGTTGTTCGTCCACATGTATCTCGTCTAACGGAACGATAAGGGTCTCGTCTGCAAGGCATTTTCTCAGGTTGGAAACATGGAACACATCGTGTACCCCGCGGAGTTCTTCGGGGAGGTTCAACTGATAGGCCACGGGGCCAACCCGTTTGACAACCTCAAACGGTCCCACGTACCTAGGGCTTAGTTTCCCACGTTTTCCAAAACGAATCACACCCTTCCAAGGTGACACTTTCAAAAGCACCTTGTCACCTATTTGAAATTCCAACGGTCGGCGACGCTTATCAGCGTTGCTTTTCTGTCGGTCACGGGCTGCTGCCATACGGTTACGGATCTGCACGATCTTCTCAGTCGTCTCGTGCACTAGTTCAGGGCCGGTGAGTTGACTTTCTCCAACTTCCGCCTAACAGATAGGTGATCGGCACTTACGCCCATATAGTGCCTCAAATGGGGCAGCTTTGATCGATGTGTGATAGCTATTGTTGTAAGAAAACTCAACTAGCGGTAAGTGAGTTTCCCAGCTGCTGCCGAAATCATGACGCAGGCACGTAACATGTCTTCTAGGATTTGGATCGTACGCTCACTTTGGCCATCGGTTTGAGGGTGATACGCGGTGCTCATATCCAACCGCGTCCCCAGTGCTCGTTGCAAAGACTGCCAGAAGTGTGAAGTGAATCGAGCGTCACGATTAGAGATAATGGAAATCGGTACACCATGCAAGAGACTACTTCCCTTAGATAGATATGAGTTAACTTTTCCATACGGTCAGTCTCCCGGATTGCCAGGAAGTGTGCGGATTTCGTCAAGCGATCCACGATCACCCAAATGGTGTCGCATTCGCTGGAAGTTCGAGGAAGTTTCGTGATGAAGTTCATAGATATCTGCTCCCACTTCCATACTGGTATTTCTGGCTGTTGGAGTAAACCAGACGGTCATTGATACTCTACCTTAACCTTAGAACAGGTTAGGCATCTACTTATGTATGTGGCAATGTCAGCTTTCATATTCGGCCACCAGTAAAGGACCTTGAGATCGTGATACATTTGTCCGAACCTGGGTGGATTGAGTACCGTGATTTGTGAGCTTCTTCCATAACCAGTTCTCGTAGGTTTCCATACGAGGGAATCCACGTTCGATTCATGAAGTAGCGGATTTCGTCCGACTTGGTTTCCAGTTGCTTCTCCATACCTCGTAGCGATTCGGCTCTCAGATTCTCGTCTTTTAACGCCTCAAGTTGAGCATTGCAGATCTGGTCGGGTAAACCGGTGTGAATGGTGAGTTGCAATGCTCGAACTCGTCTTGGCTTGGGTGTTTCCTTCCGACTCAGGGCGTCTGCTACTACGTTGGCCTTGCCCGGATGATACTTGATCGTACAGTCATAGTCGTTTAACAACTCGACCCAACGACGTTGTCTCATATTAGCTCCTTCTGTTCAAGATGTGCTGGAGACTCTTGTGATCGGTGTAAATGGTGCACTTGGTACCGTACAAGTAGTGTCTCCATATCTTGAGTGCAAACACGACTGCTCCAAGCTCTAGGTCGTGTGTGTGTAGTTTTCTCATGTATCTTCAGTTGTCGTGATGCATAGGCAATCACCTTATTGCGTTGCATTAGTACACAACCGAGGCCTTGTATAGAAGCATCACAGTAAACTACAAAATCATCGGTTCCCTCCGGCAGGGATACAATCGGCGCTGTACAGAGTTTTTGCTTTAGAATCTGGAATGCAGATTCTTGTTTATCACCCCAATCGTACGTAGTGCCTTTATGAGTCAATGCGGTGAGAGGTTGAGCAATCTTCGAGAACCCTTCGATGAACCGTCGATAATAGCCAGCCAACCCGAGAAACTGTCGTACCTCGGTCGGAGTCTTAGGCGTAGCCCAGTTCTTGATAGCTGCTATCTTTGCCGGGTCAACGTGTATCCCATTCTCATTGACCACATGGCCCAAGAAATAGACCTCTCGTATCCAGAAGTCGCACTTTGAAAATTTTGCGTACAACTGTTCTTGTCTCAACAGCTCCAGAATCAGTCTACGGTGTGCTTCGTGTTCTTCCTTATTCCTTGAGTAAATAAGGATGTCATCGATGAAGACAATGACGAACTTGTCTAGGTAGGGTTGCACACTCGGTTCATTAGGTCCATGAAAACCGCTGGTGCATTGGTCAACCCGAACGGCATAACCAAGAACTCGTAGTGGCCATACCTCGTTCTGAAGGCAGTCTTTGAAATGTCTTCTTCTCGTATCCTTAGTTGATGATAACCCGATCTTAGGTCTATCTTGGAATAGTAACTCGACCCTTGTAGTTGATCGAACAGATCATCAATGCGCGGGAGAGGATAACGATTCTTTATTGTTGCCTTGTTCAATTCCCTATAGTCGATACACATGCGGAAAGTTTCGTCCTTCTTCTTGACAAACAGAACTGGGGCTCCCCACGGTGATGAGCTAGGTCTGATAAAACCCTTATCCAATAGTTCCTGCAATTGCGTAGACAGCTCTTGCAGTTCCCTTGGAGCTAATCTGTACGGTGCTCTCGCGATAGAGGCAGCTCCCGGTACCAAATCGATTTGGAACTCGACTTGGCGATGCGGTGGGGAGACCGGGTAGGTCTTCAGGGAAAACCTCAGGATAATCACGTACAACAGGGATGTCTTCAATTTTCTTTTCTTCGGTTTCTCTATCTGTGACCATGGCTAGGAAAGCGGTGTGACCCTTACGCAAACACTTCTGAGCTTTCATGTAGGAGACGATTCCAGAAACCATGCCACTCCTTTCGCCCTGAACTGATAGAATTTCACCACTAGGAAGTGGTATACGAACGATTTTCTCTCCACAGATGATCTCAGCTTGATTCTTAGATAGCCAGTCCATACCCACAACTACGTCGAAACTACCAAGTGTGACAGGCATCAGGTCTATATCTATCTCATGACCACATAATCCTAGTCTGCACCCCTTAACGATATGAGTCACCTCAATTAGTTTTCAGTCAGCTAATTCTACAACATAACTAGGTTCCATGACAGCTAGGGTTACATCTAAGAACTTAATGAACTGGTTGGAAACAAAGCTCCTATCAGCTCCAGTATCAAATAGTATAGAAGCAAAACAACCATTCAGGGGAAACGTACCAGTAACCACATTCTGGTCATCCCTTGCCTCGCCGGAACCGATCACGAATGCACGACCCTTGGCATTGCCCCCATCATTACCCTTGTTTCCACCCTTCAGCTATGGGCAATCCTTCCTGTAGTGACCCTCCTTACCACATTCATAACAGGCTCTAGTCACTCCACCCTGGCGTTGTTGTTGGGGTTGTTGTTGCAGCAATGAAACGAGCAATAAAACGGATGAATGAGGTCGCCTACCTGCTGGGAACGTGATTCTCAGCTGTTGTGTGGTCTAATCCGACGAAAATGAGCTCAATCGGGTGGAATTTGGTGCTAGAATGAAGAAATGGAGGTGTAGAGAGCGTAGGAGAGAAAGAGAGCAGAATGGGGTGTGTTTGGCTGGTGGATGGGTATTTATACCCAGCCCCAGTTTGGCAATTGTCAGGTTTGGTCCCTGTACTTAGGTCCCGTGTTCCCGAATTCGTTCCGGTTGATAACGACGTGATTGGACGTGCTATATAAATAAGAGGATTCCTTAGGTAATCTCGTTTATGTGAATCCTCTACAAACACCCGCGTTAGTATTTTATCATAATTTGTTTAACGATGTCGGTGGCGGTGTTTGTATACGTTTCGAGTATTAGCGAGTACGGGTCAATGTTAACGACAATGGTTTTGAAAAATGTTAACCTGAAATTACGGGGTGTCACAGAACTGGCCCCTGTATAGACTTGGATAACTCATCCAAAACTACCGTGAAAAGAAATGGACTCAATGCTGATCCTTGGTGGAGACCCGCCTCTACTAAAAAGAAATCTGTATCACCCACTGGCGCACGCACACACGTCTTTGCCCCCTCATACATATCCTTGACTAAAGTAATATATATCTCTGGAACCTTTCTACCCTATAGACTTTCCCAAATTAGTTTCCGTGGCACACTATCATAGGCTTTTTCCAGGTCGACGAAGACCATATGGAGATCCCTATTCTTCTCTATATTTTTTCATTAACCTCCTTATGATGTGTATTGCTTCCGTTGTAGAGCGCCCAGGCATAAATCTAAATTGATTTATCGTTACCTCAGTTTCTCTTCTAAGTCTCGAGTCGATAACTCTTTCCCAAAGTTTCATAGTGTGACTCAGAAGCTTTATTCCCTATATTTAGTGCAGACTTGAGCATCCTCTTTCTTTTATATAAAGGAACTATAGCGTTATTCCTCCACTGATCCGGCATCTTCCCAGTCTTGAAGATAATGTTGAATAACTCTGTTAGCCATTGGAGTCCTTCTTCCCCCAAACACCTCCACACCTCAATTGGTATGTTGTCTATCCCCACCGCTTTAGCCCTCCCTATTTTCTTAAGGGTTTTCCTCACTTCCTCGCTTGTAATGCATCAACAATAATAGTTATTTTGTTGTGTTGTTTGAGCTGTTTGATCGTTTTCTGCTTGTGGACTAGCATTCCCTACACTGAAAAGTTCGTGGAAATAAGTTTCACACCTCCGCTTGATGTCTCGCTCTTTCACCAAGAATTTCCCATCCTCACCTTTTATAAACTTTATCATTTCAAAGTCCTATCTCCTACGCTCCCTAGCCTTGGCAATCCTGAACATTTCATGCTCTCCTTCCTTTGTCTCTAACTGCTTGTACATCTTCTCATAGGCTATTGTTTTTGCCTCCGACACTGACTTTTTCGCCTCTCTTCTGGCCTCCTGATATCTATCTTTTAGTGTTGTCGTTATTCCTCATTATTACAGCTTAAAGTTCTCTAAAACTTTGTTGTTTGACTCTTATCTTCTCTGCACGTCTTCATTCCACCACCAGGATTCCTTACGATTGACGGTCCTTCCTGTTGTGACCCCTAGCGTTTCTTTAGCTGTTTGTATAACTCTAAAAGCCGTAGCCTCCCACTTTTGTTTACGTATATAAATATTAAATTGTTTATCATTGTTAATAAAATAATTGAGTGCCAAACAACTTGACCACCTCTAGTTTGGATTTATTGCAACTATCCCGACAGCAAGTTCAAAACTTGATTTTACTGAATATTATATACGTATTCTAAATCGTTTTTATTCTAAAAAGTTTTATTCGATTACATGTAACTATAAACTTAATTACTTAAATAAACCTTATTAGTTTGAAGAAACACTTTTCTTGTTTTTTATATTTAAAAGTAAAATTACAATAATATTATTTCGCCGTAAGAAGTTTCTCGTCGTAAAAATCAGCGGTATTCTTTTTAGGCCTTAAGCACACTCATAAGATGCGTTTGGTTGTTAGTAATTTAACAATGTACGTGGAATCTAAAGTTAACAATATGAACTTAAGTGATACTCATTTCTGTAAAGAAGAATTAAACAAAGTGAAATGAATTTCCTAAAATTCTATCAGTGAACCAATTCAGTGTTTATTTATTTATTTTTATAATTATGAATGAATCCATCCAAAGAGTTATCATTTTTACTACAGTCGTTACTGCACCATCAACAACTTCGTTGTAGTTGTCCTGCCAGTGAATTAGCCATCACTACCGCTGTTGCCACTATCGCTATGCTAATCGAGTTTATTTTTTTTCCCTAAAAAGTATAGTTTAAAAAACTATTTATCAAAATGACGTAGTTTGAAAATTATTTATCAAAATGACGTATTTATTATTTTCTTTATTGTAAATTAATCTATTATCTTTTTTCATTTCTTTCTCTATCTTTCAACAGTGTAATGCTAATTACAAACACAGCACATGAACAAAAAAACTTGGAATGCATGAACTAAAGATTCAGAACTTGAATACACGAAGTAGAATTGTAATAATGATAATGTGAAGGTGGGGTATTTTAGTTTTGCAAGATGGTGTTGTTGCATGTTGCCGGAAAATGGCAAGGTGGGGTTATGATGGTGGCAAGGGGTAAACTTGTCATTTTTTAAATTTTAACGTAAAAAACTAACGGCCGTTTGACCCAGGGACGAAACATGTTACATTTTTCAAACCTATGACTAAACCTGTAATTTGTCAATCTAAAGGACGAAAGATGAAATTTGAGCAAATTTCAGGGATGATTTGTGTAATTTACTCTTTTTTTTCAAAGAGTAAAATATATTTTTCGTCATTTAGGTTTATAACAAATTTCAGGTTTCGTCCTTAAGCTAAGAAAATTACAGTAACCGTCCTTTATGATTAAATTTTGTAACAATTTACGTCCTTTTTTTAACGGGCGTTAATTTTACCCGTTAAATCAGATCACATACCTCGCACATGAGGGTAGTTCGGTCTTTTTATTATTATTAGTTAAAATATAATATTAGATATGTACAGATTGATTAAACCCCCACCCTCCCCACCCTGCCAACCACCCCTAGCACACAGTGATGATAGTGATTTATGGTGGCGGTGATAGTGATTTTATGATGGCAGATGTGGTTTTGGTGGTGTTTTCTTGTGGCAGAGGTGTTGGTGGTTTTATAGTAGTACATAAAGGTGGTTTCAATGGTGGTTTTATGATGATAAAGGTGGTTTTATGGTGACAAAAATAGATTTGTTGGTGGTTTGGTGGCAGTGGAGGTGGGTTTGGTGATGTTTCTATGGTAGCTGCAGTGGTGGTGGTTTTACGATGACGGGTGGTTTTGGTGGTGGTAGGGTCTTGTAGAGAGAGAGAGAGGGAGAGAAAGAGAGTTAAGAGTGAAAATAAAAAGATAATTCAATTAATATTATATTTTAATTAATAATAATAAAAATATCAAATTACCCTCATGTGCGAAGCATGTGACCGGATTTAACGGACAAAATTAACGGCCGTTAAGGGAAATGACGTAAATTGTTACAAAAGTTAATCATAATAATAATTTCTTTAGTTTAATGATGAAATCTGAAATTTAATATAAATATAAAGGATGAAAAATGTAATTTACTCTTTAACAAATTCAGTTCCTTAAAAGAATTTACATAAACCAAAGCCTTTAAAATCGGGCCTTTTACTGTTCACTCCAGTTTAACCAAAGATGATTGATGGTTTATATAAGGTCCTATTTCATATAACAAATCTTGTGTTCGTTATAAAATTGATATATATTAATAATGAATAAAAAATTATTATGAACAACATAAACAATATAAATAACACTTCAATAAAACTGACTAATTTAAAAAAATATCGTTTGATTTATCTTTTCATTGTTTGTTTAATTTAATCACCTTCCTCTTCGATTCTTTTAGGAAAACTATAAAATATGCATATATGCACCTAATTAAAAGAACTTAAATATCGTATTTTTAATAAAAATATATGTTAAAAGTATCGAACTACAAGCATTTTGATCGGTTTACATAATAAATAGTCCACAAGTGAAAGAGATTATTTGTGTGTATTTACATATTTATGATTCTAAATCCAATATTCCTAACATGTATAAAACTGTCGACATTTCTTTATTATAGTTTGATTTTACCATCATATTACATAATGACTATAAAAGTTCATTTTAATTAGCGAAAATGTACCAAAAAAATTAACAGAATTTATATGTAAGTTATGATATTTTTATTTGAAAAACAGTAATTTCCACTACATAATAATTAATGTTGCTAGGAATAGTATGAAACTATATTCTTTTACTTTTGAAGCGTGATCGTAATATTGAATAAATAATAGATTATGGATAATATTGACTTAAAGTCTTAATGCAGAAAGTAAAGAGGAAAAAGAAGGCAGTTGGATCAACAAGTTGGTGAGTGGGATCCAACGGTACATTTCTATTCAAGTTACAACCAATGTTTTGAAAACCGGACCGGACCGGCCGGTCCGACCGGTTTGATCGGGAACCGGACTCCAATCCGGTCCGGTTCGGTGCTTAAAACCGGTTTAACAGTGAACCGGTGGTCAGACTGGTTGAACCGGTAGAACCGGCTGTCGGACCGGTAACCGGACCGGTTGAAACGGTCGAGCCGGCGGTCGGACCGGTGGTTGAACCGGTTGAACCCGGCTTTTTTATAAAAATTTTTTTTTTTGTAATTTTTACATAAGTACGGTCTGGTTCTTATATACGGTCCGACCGGTTGAACCGGTCCGAACAGTGAACCGGTAAGGTGTCCGTTCACTGTTCGGTCCGGTTTTAAAAACATTGGTTACAACCAAGGAAGGTACATAACGACACAAAACACGACCCAAACATGCATGACAAAAAGAAATTATAAGTTTTAGATGAATTGTTTATTTAACGGTTAATAAAAACGACTCATTTAATAAGTAGATTGACCTGTTAAACTATTATGGGTTTGTAGCTAGAAATGTTACCATTTAGAATTCAGAGATGAAAATTGTTGGAATTTACACATGCATACGTTAATTTTGGTTTTAAACTTTTTTTATCAACTCTTCACTTCCAACAATATATTTTTTTTTAGTTTTAAGTACTACTCATTCTTTAGTCTTTTTCATATGCTTTTTTTTAATCTCAAATTAAATATTTGTTCTTTTGAAATAAGATTAAAAGAACAAAAGTAAAAGGACATTAGTTATAATTAAAATTTCATTTGAGTCGAGGTAATTGATTGTTAAATTGTTACTAAGCCAATGATTATCATACTCATAAACTAACATAAAACTATCAGACCCGAAAACAATACAATTGTAAATAGGTTTGACATGACACAACAGCAATAAGTATATGGGTCGAGTTAGGGTTGAAGTATACAACCCTCCAACCCGACATACGGTTTTGATAGCCCTACTTACCACCGACCGTTTTGAATGGAGAAGTGTGTTTAAGTAAGAGGTTAAAATAAAAACAACTATACATATGACTTTAATGTTCTGAGTCAATCTCTGGGTCACTACAAGGAATAAGCCTATTAGCGGCGACATTTGTCGCCGCTATTGATACCGATATTCGCCGCTATTAGTATTAGCGGCGACATGTCGCCGCTAATGAGTCGCCGCTAATGATTCGTCGCTAATGTGGAAAATATCGCCGCTAATGAGTCGCCGCTAATGATGTCGCCGCTAATACCCTTATTTGCGGCGACAATATCGCCGCTATAAAGTTGAAAAAAAAATTCCGGGAAGACTATTAGCGGCGACAATGTCGCCGCTAAAAGTCAATTTTTAATTTTAAAATTTTTTTTTATTTTTTTAATTTCTATTTTTATAACCAAAAAAACCTGTAAATAAAACCAAATTTCCAGATTTCTAAACAACACAAATAACATAAGTATTAAGAAGTACAATACGAGTTTTAACAACACAAATAACATAACATACAAATTGTTTAACTTCAACTTCTAATGTCGTCAAAATAAACTTAAACTACTTAACCGCTATCCTATTCATCGTCCTCGTCCGAATCATCATCTTCATCAGCTTGTTGTGTACCTTTTTGGGAGGCAATAAGTTGCGTCATTTGTGACATAAAGTTTGCATTTTGAAACAAACTTGCGATTTGTGCCTACAAAACAAAACATACATTATAAGTTGTGGTATTTGATTCTTAGTATAACTTTAAGTATATAATGATACACCAACACCTTGAAGTGTGTTTGTATCACCCATTTCAACCATAATATACATAATTCAACTTAAATTTACCATTTTGACCCGTTTTAACTCAAATTAATAGGGTTTTAACTATATCAAGTGTGTTTGTATCATTTTGACCCATTTCAACCATAATGTACATAATTCAACTTAAATTTACCATTTTGACCCGTTTTAACTCAAATTAATAGGGTTTTAACTATATCAAGTGTGTTTGTATCATTTTGACCCATTTCAACCATAATATACATAATTCAACTTAAATTTACCCATTTTGACCCGTTTTAACTCAAATTAATAGGGTTTTAACTATATCAAGTGTGTTTGCATCATTTTGACCCATTTCAACCATAATGTACATAATTCAACTTAAATTTACCCATTTTGACCCGTTTTAACTATATCAAGTGTATTTGTATCATTTTGACCCATTTCAACTATAATGTACATAATTCAACTTAAATTTACCCATTTTGACCCGTTTTAACTATATCAAGTGTGTTCGTATCATTTTGACCCATTTCAACCATAATGTACATAATTCAACTTAAATTTACCCATTTTGACCCGTTTTAACTCAAATTAATAGGGTTTTAACTATATCAAGTGTGTTTGTACCATTTTGACCCATTTCAACTATAATGTACATAATTCAACTTAAATTTACCCATTTTGACCCGTTTTAACTATATCAAGTGTATTTGTATCATTTTGACCCATTTCAACCATAATGTACATAATTCAACTTAAATTTACCCATTTTGACCCGTTTTAACTATATCAAGTGTGTTTGTATCATTTTGACCCATTTCAACCATAATGTACATAATTCAACTTAAATTTACCCATTTTGACCAGTTTAAGATAAACCAACAATGATACATTTAACAACTTCAAGATAAAACGTATAAAACTTTAATACCTCTGATAATGTCTGAGGTGTTTGTTCCTAATCAGGAACAAACGAAGTCGACCCTGCAGATGAAGACGGTTTACGCCCAATCCCTCTAATATGCCCGCGGCGTTCTCCAACACCGACTCAAAAACTTCAACCTTGTTCAGTGATGAACTATTTTCTTCGTTTTGGGATTGACTTAGCTCATCAAACCGTCCTTTGAGCTGATTCTATATTAATTAACAAGAAGTCATTTAATATATATATATACACAAAGGCTTCATCTTTTAATATTTCAAAACTCTACTTTATATAAAACTTACGTATTGTTGCTCAGCTATCTCCGTATCAAAGCTCCCATCTTTACTGGTATGAGCATTCTGAAATGCCTCAAATCTGCTCTTATTCTGATTAACATTTAAAAGCATATCATATATTAAATAAATACTTATCTACAATACACATACAAATAATTAAATCATTACCTTCTTGTAACAATAACTACTACGAGGCAGTCCCACCACGATTAGTGTATTTTGTTGTTGCCGGTTTGCTTTGTTTGATGATGAGGCTTTTCTGTGTCCGTCACTTAAGAAAAAATCAATTGTTTTGCTCCAATTTTCATGATTCATTCCCTTTGGAGGGTTGAGCCTTGCTTGTTCCACATCTTCATATCCTCCAACACGATCAAAGTGTCTTTTGGCAACGTTTTTTCGATCTCTAAATCGTTTGAGATATACAGAACGAATGTCACCCTCAATCTGAGCGCGTTCACGATCTCGCAAAATCTCATCAAAATCAAAGCGTCGCTATATTTAAGTTAAAACAAAATGAAGTTAGTTAAATAAATACCGAACAATAAACATAAAACATATAAAAGTTACCGCCATATGCTCATCCACGCATTCTTCTGAGCATCAGAAAGATCAGTCCACGAACGAACATTAAAGGGATAATTGGCCTCCATGTATATCCCAACCTCACGAACAAACATATCGTTAAGTTCACCGACTGGGCTATATGTAGCAGCTCTATCAAAAGGAAGAGATAAAGGTCCTCCTTTCTTTCTAACTCATGCTGTAACTTTTTATTTTTGGCCTTCCCTCTTCTTTTCTGGGAAGGCGAGCCTGCATTTATATTAAAAAAGCAATACTTACAATATATATTAATAATAAATAAATAAACATGAAAATATAACACTTACCATCCAACTGATGGCTTCCGGTCCCACCAAAAGGAGGAATCGTGGATCCCCCGCGCCATCACCTCCATGGCTCATTACATCAGCCATGAGATGTATCAAAACAATCCAAAAAGATATCATGTCTGTAAAAATTAGAAGATATAAAACATCAATATTAAAATAAGAATAAAGTTTTCAACTACAACAAGATATCATGTCTACAAAGTTTTAGATTAAATATATACTTAATCGGAGTCTCCCTCCTACACGGGCATCTAATCAGGCCATATTTGTCGATATATTTTCACTCATATCGATAAAAGAGCTGAGTCCTTGCTGATACTCGGGCGATCTACGGTTCGGATTAAGAATCCAATTTTTATCGACAGACATGATTACAGCACTGCAATATAATTTACAATTTAAATGGAGTAATATAATCATTGTGATTAAAATAAGATCACGAAACCTAAAATGAACAACAATTAAAAGTCAATTTTATTGTACGTCAATTTCTAATAATGAACAACAATTAAAAGCCAATTTATTATTGTTTTTGTTCTAATAACAAAGTACAAGAAAAGGATATTTAATTAACAGTCAAGACATTATGCTCTAAGGTACTTGAAATTAAAAGAACACCCTTCATTGATAGCAATAATGTAATATTGTAAACCCTTACATCCATACATACATACATACACATATATACATACACATCTCTATGACTGTTTGTAAACTCAATATGATTTGTTAAATGCCTTAAACTAAGAGTATATATCCAGTTAGTGTAATCTGCTATGCACACAAAAAGACCAACTATAATAAAATATCTAACTAATTTCTAATACAAGCACAATTTAACACTTGTAACATCCGACCCATTTGAAATTGTAACCGAACTCGTTTATATTAGTAAGTGAAATCTATTCGTTTAAAACATATTAATGTTGTCATTAATTCACATTACATATAGTTATTAATATGATTTATAAAAAAAATATATTATAAAATTATATTAGTATTTATGAAGTTTAAACAAAATAATAATAATAATAATAATAATAATAATAACAAATAATAATAATAAAAATAATACTGCTATTAATAATTAGTAAGAATTATTAAAAAAAATGTATATATAAACATGTATAAAAAATGGGATTTATAAGTCCAGGGGGTGAATATGCAATTTATGAAACTCAAAACCAAAGTTTAAGGCATAAAATATTAAATTTGAAACCGCAGGGACCGATTGTGTAAATTTTAAAACCCACAGCCTTCCCCCCCCCCCCCCCCCGTTTTTCCGGCGAGTCGCCGGCGAGACTCCGGCCGGTCTCCGGCGAGCCAAATTAGCCAAAATTACGAATTTTTAACCCACAAGATCGGTTCCAATGTGTTTGTGGACAGGATTCGAACCTCATGAACCCATTAAACACGTTTAACCATCAAAATAATCGGATCCAAAGTCTCCACATCGAAATCACAAATCCCCGACCAAAATCAGTCAAATTATTCCAATTTGAACCCCACAATCACACCGAAAGTTTCTTGGATCCAATTCTAATGGAATTCCAACAAAAACACGTGTTGAATCGGTCAAACAAACAGTTAAATTCTTCACTTTATTCTCGGATTCGATACCACTCAATAAACCCACTCAAACAACATCAATAAACAAATTAAAGCTACAAAATCGATCATTATTACATACCCAATCGAACTCGGGTTTCAATTTCACCAAACACAAACACAAACACAGAATTCGATCACCACCTACATCGCGACCTGCAACTCCAATTCTAACCTACTTCCACTCGATTTAATTGAAATTAACATAGGGGTTTCCATCTAGATCATCATTAGAAGGTTCCCCTAAGTTTAATTTGATTATCGTTGTGTTTTGAGCATCAACCGATTACCCCACGAGCCGCGACCTGTTCTTGAAGAGTTCAACCTCAATCGAACATCGTACGAGTAAATACACACACATACATACTCGATACATCATGGGGAAAAAAAGCCCCATGATGTCCGAAGCTATCTAAGTCGAATTCATGCTCAATTTGAGCTTTGATCGATCTAGGGCTCGAATTGGATTTGGGGTTTTGGTATTATTGGTTTAAAAGAATTAAAACCGGATCATAACCGCGGCTTAGGCCTTCGGTTCACCGGTTCCATGCTTCCCCCTCATACAGAAGGTCCTGGGTTCGACCCCGGGCACCTACACTATTTTTTTTAAGGCCTTTTAAGCCTTTAAAAATTCAGAAAAAATTCTAAAAATCATAAAAACATTTTACAAACATTAAAAATTTTTAAAACACTTAATTACTTTCTGAAATTTATTTTTATATTTTATTCATTTATTTTATTTGTTTTAAATAAATAAAATAACTAATTATGTTTCTACCAATTTATAATTAGTGTATAATACATAATTATACAATAAATAAATGAATTCAATATATACATATATATATTATTCAATTATCAAAACAACTTTTATCTAAATAAATTAAGGTACATAATTTTACACCATCGTATACAATTTACATACATAATAACTATATAGTTACGCTTACTTATGTATAATTATTATACATAAATAGGTATGTAATCATACATGAAATTAGATATAATTACATGAATATATATATTATATAGATATACATATACAAATTTATTAATAAATTGTATATATGTATAACTTATATGCATAATTTTTTATTAAATCCTGGACATAATCACTTTCAACAAATTCGTTTATTTCAAGACATTTCAAACCAAATAAATTAATCAATTGAAACTACCATGGAAATCTAATACATCCCAAATTCCCAAATCATTATTATTCTAACTCGAGACACCGTTCCTTAGGTTAATCATAAGGAATCGTCGGTGTCCAATCTATCACGTCCAAATTCAAATCTCATCAATCAGGTGAGTATTCATATCCCCTTTTTATATCATTTCCTATTTGGGGGAAATCATGTGATACAATATATTCTATCATGATATTCTATTGTTATTTCATTTTCAATTCAATTCAAGACAGGTTATGTTATTACTTGCAATTACGTGAACATACTGTGATAAACTGGACGACAGTAAACCCTAATTCAATCAATCAATCCTGGTATCAATGGTAGATCTACTGGTTTGAATAACCCACCCCACATGGCTTTACGAGTGGTGATTATGCCAGAGGCAATTAGTCAATCTATGGTGTTTTTGTGGAGTCTATTATATGCAAGTGTCAAGTCAAGGGGTTTATATTGTGTCGGTTTATCTATATGCTTCGCGGTTGCCATATAAGTCTTAATATTACCTTGTGAATTGAATTACTATCGATGGATCAATCAATCAATCTATATGTATATTCAAAACCGTGATTACTCACCAGCTAACTCGTTAGCTGACTTTATTTTCTCACATGATTTCAGGTTAAGCAAGATAGTGGACTTCTACCTGCTCATTTAAGACTCGGACCTAGTTTAAATAAAAGACAGTTACTATTTGTGGTTTAAATTGTTGTATGTGTGTATGTCAAACTTATTTATCTTGTAATCTGATTTTAATATTATTTCCACTATTAAACAACCATGTGTTATGAACAATCCATCATTCCCTCGTCCGCTCCGATGATTCCGCCGTCGGTCGGGGTGTGACAGATTGGTATCAGAGCCATGGTTATAGGGAATTAGGTTATTAGAAATGGAATGACCTAGACTATAACTAAGTACCTTTACACATGAGTCCTCTCATGTATTTTATATGCTTAGATAGGATTTTATGTGTCCTACATGTTTATGCTTATTATGTGATTATGACAATTCCTTATACTTTGATTCTTACCTTTCACATACAAATTCTAATCATATTAGATGGCATTGTATGCCTAAATCAAATTGTTCTCAAATTTTAAATTTGATTTGTTATTCATGGTTTTCAAATCTCGTCAAAGTCCGTGTCACATGACCGAGAACATGCAATGCTGGAAGAGTGGGATACCTGTATCTTAAGGTGTTCTGTCTAGGCAAGGTATTCATACAACTTGATTACCTTACCTGGGAACCCTCGAGATGAGTATTCGCTTATAGGTACGCATGTCCTCATTAAGGTTGTGGTGGACACAAATACTTTGATAAGTCAACGTATTCGCTTTGGTTTGCGAACCGAACGTTTACACTCCTAACCTCTCATTGTTATTCTAAACAATCTCATTAACGATTTTATTATTTTGAAAGTTTTAAATTACCCGTTTCTCATAGAGGTTTCTTCTTTCCATTTATACAGCATGTCTTCTCGTCAAAACCGCTCCCGATCTAGAAGCTCTGGCCGCAAGATTGCTGCTATAGTGGCACGTGAAGTTGCTGCGGTTATCCCAACACTGCTTACCCATTTGAACCAAGGCAACAACACCGTTCAAAATCAAGCCGTACAAAACCCAACTGCACCAAACCCTCCACGAGCTTGTACCTACAAGCATTTCAATTCTTGCAATCCCACTAAGTTTAGCGGGACCGAAGGTGCCACTGGTCTTTTACAGTGGTTTGAGAGTATCGAGAACACTTTCCTTAATAGTGAGTGCCCCGAGAATCTCAAGGTTCGTTATGCTACAAGTGTTCTTCAAAAGAGAGCACTCACTTGGTGGACGGTGAGAAACGAACCCGTGGAACTGATGCAGTATTAGCATTGACGTGGGATGAAGTTAAGGAGCTCATGACTCGGGAATTCTGTCCGAGAAATGAAATTAAGAAATTGGAAGCTGAGTTCTGGGACTTAACTCAAGAAAGTGGAGAAAATCTAGCTTATACCAACCGATTTCATGAACTGAGTCTACTTGTTCCTCATCTGGTTACTCCTTTAACTCGGGCTATCGAGAAATACATCGGTGGTCTACCCATGCAAATTCAAGACACGGTGTGGGGTAGGAATCCTGCAACCTTGGAGATACCATCCGGTTAGCTGCTCAGTTAACTGACAATCATGTCAAGGCTGGAACCCTGACTAGGAAGGGTGCTAAGAAGGTGCCCGGGAAACCCTCAGCTGAAACCCCTAAGGAGGAAAAACCTGAATCTTCTCAAACAAGAAGAGGAAGGCTAAATCCCAAAACTTTGCTATGATTACCCCTGCTGTGCCAATTAATCAAGTCCCTCCAACTCGTCAACCAGTAGTCAACAACCAACCACCGATGAAAAAGCCATACGCTGGACCCTTTCCGCAATGTGACCACTGCAAGTATCACCATCCTGCTAACGTTCAGTGTCGCCAATGCACAAACTGTGGTCGTTTCGGCCATACATTCAACGTGTGCAAGAATACTGCAAGGGTTCCAGTTACCACACCAACTGTTCAGCATACCCCGACAATCACACACGCAAGAGCTTGCTACCAATGCGGAGATCCTAACCACTTCCGCAACCAATGTCCGAAGCTTCTCAAGGCCGTCCCTGCAGCTCAAGGTCGAGCATTCAACATCAATGCCCAACAAGCTCAAGTTAGCAACGACGTGGTGAACGGTATGTTCCAAATTAATAATCAATACGCTTCGATTCTTTTTGACACTGGTGCAGATAAAAGCTTTGTATCCTTAGACTTTGAGCCATTACTTGCTAGTGCCCGAACCAAGCTAGATAACCCCTTTACGGTAGAGATAGCTGACGGAAAACCCATTACAATTAATTCTGTTATTCCTGACTGTACTTTGAATCTAAGTGAGCATGATTTCCCTATCAATCTTTACCCATGCAACTGGGAAGTTTCGATGTTATAGTAGGCATGGACTGGTTATCAAAGAATCATGCCGAAGTGATTTGTCATGAAAAGACCATTCGTATCCCTCTCCCGACTGGAAGCATACTACAAATCTACGGGGAAAAACCTTACAAGGGGCTTAAACTCATGTCTTGTACCAAAGCTCAAAAGTACCTCCGCAAGCATTACGTGGCTTTCTTAGCTCATATCGTGAAAGCAGATGAGAAACCTAAGAAGATTGAAGACATTCCGGTTGTTCGAGAGTTTCCTGAAGTCTTTCCCGAAGATTTAACCGGTCTTCCTCCCGTTCGTCAAGTTGAATTCCGAATCGACCTTGTACCTGGTGCAACTCCGTGGCAAAATCTCCTTATCGACTTGCACCATCTGATATGCAAGAACTTGCTAGCCAATTGCAAGAACTGTCAGACAAAGGATTCATTCGCCCGAGCTCGTCACCATGGGGAGCTCCGGTATTATTCATGAAGAAAAAGGATGGCTCATTCCGTATGTGCATTGACTATCGAGAGCTCAACAAACTCACAATCAAGAACCGTTACCCATTACCCAGAATCGACGATCTGTTCGATCAGCTTCAAGGAGCCACTCATTTCTCAAAGATCGATCTTCGTTCTGGTTATCACCAACTTCGTGTGCATGATGATGATATTCCAAAAACCGCTTTCCGAACGAGATATGGCCATTACGAGTTTACAGTGATGCCATTCGGGTTAACCAACGCACCGGCAGTATTCATGGATTTAATGAATCGCGTGTGTCGGCCATACCTAGACAAATTCGTGATCGTATTCATCGACGACATCTTGATATACTCCAAATCAAAATCCGATCACGAGTATCACCTTCGTCTAATACTTGAACTTCTGAGGAAGGAGAAACTCTACGCCAAATTCTCAAAGTGTGAATTTTGGCTTAATGAGGTTCAATTCTTGGTCACATAGTAAACAGCAAGGGAATTCACGTTGATCCCGCAAAGATCGAGGCAGTAAAGAAATGGGGAGAACCTAAAACTCCTACAGAGATTCGTTCATTCCTGGGTCTTGCCGGATATTATCGACGTTTTATTCCTAACTTCTCAAAGATTGCTGTGCCACTTACTGCTTTGACCCACAAGGATAAACCTTTTTCTTGGGGGCCTGATCAAGAAAAAGCATTTCAAACGCTCAAGCAAAAGTTGTGTGAGGCACCGATTCTAACTCTTCCTGATGGAAACGACGACTTTTTGTCTATTGTGACGCTTCAAAACAAGGTCTAGGTTGCGTTCTCATGCAGTGAGGCAAAGTTATCGCTTATGCTTCAAGACAATTGAAGATTCATGAGAAAAATTATACGACGCACGATCTTGAATTGGGTGTTGTCGTATTCGCACTCAAAATCTGGAGACACTATCTCTATGGCACTAAATGTGTTGTATTCACCGATCATAAGAGTCTCCAGCATATCTTCAATCAGAAGGAGCTTAACATGAGGCAACGTGATGGGTCGAACTACTCAATGACTACGACTGTGAGATTCGTTACCACCCGGTAAAGCTAATGTCGTAGCCGATGCATTAAGTCGTAAGGGTCAAGTTATGCTTCAAAGTGTTACCATTCAAACCGACCTCTTGACCCGTATACTCGAAGCTCAACACGAATCAGTCACCGAGGGCAACATGTATGAGGAAATGTCATGCGGTGCTGAACTCCAATTGGAAACCAAGTCGGACGGACTACTGTATTTTCTAAATCAACTTTGGATTCCGAATCGTGATAATCTTCGAACAACCATCATGGATGAGGCTCATAAGGCTCGTTATTCTATTCATCCGGGAGCAGATAAGATGTTCATGAATCTTCAGAACCAATATTGGTGGCCCGGCATGAAGAAGGATATAGCCTTGTATGTATCTAAATGCCTCACATGTTCCAAAGTCAAAGCTGAGCATCAACGTCCCTCTGGATTACTCGTACAACCGAGGTGCCACTATGGAAATGGGAAAGCATATCCATGGATTTCATCACCAAGCTGCCTCGTACCGTTAGTGGTCACGATAGTATCTGGGTTATCATTGATCGATTGACTAAGTCGGCTCATTTCATTCCAATTCGGGAAGATTATCGAGTCGAGAAATTGGCTCGTATTTACATTAATGAAATAGTCAGTCGTCATGGTGTACCTTTAGATATTATCTCTGATCGCGATGGTCGTTTCATCTCTCGTTTCTGGAATAGTCTCCAATCAGCTCTCGGGACTCAACTAAATCTTAGCACAGCCTATCACCCACAAACTGACGGTCAGACTGAAAGAACGATACAAACCCTCGAGGATATGCTCCGGCTTGTGTCATTGATTTCAGTGGATCGTGGGATTCTCATCTTCCGTTGATCGAATTCTCTTACAATAACAGTTACCATACCAGCATCCAGATGGCACCATTTGAGGCCTTGTATGGTCGAAAGTGTCGATCTCCCATCTGCTGGTCTGAAGTTGGTGAATCACAGATTACTGGTCCGGAATTGATACAAGAAACAACCGACAAAATTCATAAGATCCGTGATAACTTGGTCGCTGCTAGAAATCGTCAAAAGCATTATGCTGACAAAAGACGTAAGCCCATGGAATACAATGTCGGTGATCTCGTACTTCTTAAGGTGTCACCTTGGAAGGGAGTGATTCGCTTTGGAAAGAAAGGGAAGCTAGCACCTCGTTACGTGGGTCCATTCAAAGTGCTCGAGCGAATTGGGAAAGTGGCCTACAAGCTTGAATTGCCCCAGGAACTTAACAATATACATCCGACGTTTCATGTGTCAAACCTCAAGAAATGTCTTGCCGATGAAAATCTCCACATTCCACTCGATGAAGTCCAGATTGATGAATCTATGCACTTTATTGAAAACCTGTGGAAATTATGGATCGGGAAGTTAAACAACTCAAACGCAGTCGGATACCCATTGTCAAAGTTCGTTGGGAGTCTAAACGTGGGCCAGAGTACACCTGGGAACGTGAGGACCAAATGAAAACCAAGTACCCTCATCTTTTCGTTTCAGCCTCCTCGTGATTAAAATTTCGGGACGAAATTTCCTAAAGCAGGGAGACTGTAACATCCGACCCATTTGAAATTGTAACCGAACTCGTTTATATTAGTAAGTGAAATCTATTCGTTTAAAACATATTAATGTTGTCATTTAATTCACATTACATATAGTTATTAATATGATTTATAAAAAAAAATATTATAAATTATATTAGTATTATGAAGTTTAAACAAAATATAATAATAATAATAATAATAATAACAATAGTAATATATAAAAATAATACTGCTATTAATAATTAGTAAGAATTATTAAAAAAATGTATATAAACATGTATAAAAAAAATGGGATTTATAAGTCCAGGGGGTGAATATGCAATTTATGAAACTCAAAACCAAAGTTTAAGACATAAAATATTAAATTTGAAACCGCAGGGACCGATTGTGTAAAATTTTAAAACCCACAGCCTCCCCCCCCCCCCCCCCGTTTTTCCGGCGAGTCGCCGGCGAGACTCCGGCCGGTCTCCGGCGAGCCAAATTAGCCAAAATTACGAATTTTTAACCCACAAGATCGGTTCCAATGTGTTTGTGGACAGGATTTGAACCTCATGAACCCATTAAACACGTTTAACCATCAAAATAATCGGATCCAAAGTCTCCACATCGAAATCACAAAATCCCCGACCAAAATCAGTCAAATTATTCCAATTTGAACCCCACAATCACACCGAAAGTTTTTGGATCCAATTCTAATGGAATTCCAACAAAAACACGTGTTGAATCGGTCAAACAAACGGTTAATTCTTCACTTTATTCTCGGATTCGATACCACTCAATAAACCCACTCAAACAACATCATAAACAAATTAAAGCTACAAAAATCGATCATTATTACATACCCAATCGAACTCGGGTTTCATTTCACCAAACACAAACACAAACACAGAATTCGATCACCACCTACATCGCGACCTGCAACTCCAATTCTAACCAACTTCCACTCGATTTTAATTGAAATTAACATAGGGGTTTCCATCTAGATCATCATTAGAAGGTTCCCCTAAGTTTAATTTGATTATCGTTGTGTTTTGAGCATCAACCGATTACCCCACGAGCCGCGACCTGTTCTTGAAGAGTTCAACCTCAATCGAACATCGTACGGGTAAATTACACACACATACATACTCGATACATCATGGGGAACAAAAGCCCCATGATGTCCGAAGCTATCTAAGTCGAATTCATGCTCAATTTGAGCTTTGATCGATCTAGGGCTCGAATTGGATTTGGGGTTTTGGTATTATTGGTTTAAAAGAATTAAAACCGGATCATAACCGCGGCTTAGGCCTTCGGTTCACCGGTTCCATGCTTCCCCTCATACAGAAGGTCCCGGGTTCGACCCCGGGCACCTACACTATTTTTTAAGGCCTTTTAAGCCTTTAAAAATTCAGAAAAAAATTCTAAAAATCATAAAAACATTTTTACAAACATTAAAAATTTTTAAAACCACTTAATTACTTTCTGAAATTTATTTTTATATTTTATTCATTTATTTTATTTGTTTTAAATAATAAAATAACTAATTATGTTTCTACCAATTTATAATTAGTGTATAATACATAATTATACATAAATAAATTGAATTCAATATATATACATATATATATATTCAATTATCAAACAACTTTTATCTAAATAAATTACAGGTACATAATTTTACACCATCGTATACAATTTATAACATATTATATAATTAACGTACAATATATAGTTACGCTTACTTATGTATAAATTATTATATACATATAATTAGGTATGTAATCATACATGAAATTAGATATAATTACATGAATTATATAATTATGTATATAGATATACATATACAAATTTATTATAAATTGTATATATGTATAAATTATATGCATAATTTTTTATTAAAATCCTGGACATAATCACTTTCAACAAATTCGTTTATTTCAAGACATTTCAAACCAAATAAAATTAATCAATTGAAACTACCATGGAAATCTTAATACATTCCCAAATCATTATTATTCTAACTCGAGACACCGTTCCTTAGGTTAATCATAAGGAAATCGTCGGTGTCCAATCTATCACGTCCAAATTCAAATCTCATCAATCAGGTGAGTATTCATATCCCCTTTTTATATCATTTCCTATTTGGGGGAAATCATGTGATACAATATATTCTATCATGATATTCTATGTTATTTCATTTTCAATTCAATTCAAGACAGGTTATGTTATTACTTGCAATTACGTGAACATACTGTGAAACTGGACGACAGTAAAACCCTAATTCAATCAATCAATCCTGGTATCAATGGTAGATCTACTGGTTTGAATAACCCACCCCACATGGCTTTACGAGTGGTGATTATGCCAGAGGCAATTAGTCAATCTATGGTGTTTGTGTGGAGTCTATTATATGCAAGTGTCAAGTCAAGGGGTTTATATTGTGTCGGTTTATCTATATGCTTCGCGGTTGCCATATAAGTCTTAATATTACCTTGTGAATTGATTACTATCGATGGATCAATCAATCAATCTATATGTATATTCAAAACCGTGATTACTCACCAGCTAACTCGTTAGCTGACTTTATTTTCTCACATGATTTCAGGTTAAGCAAGATAGTGGACTTCTACCTGCTCATTTAAGACTCGGACCTAGTTTAAATAAAAGACAGTTACTATTTGTGGTTTAAATTGTTGTATGTGTGTATGTCAAACTTATATTATCTTGTAATCTGATTTAATATTATTTCCACTATTAAACAACCATGTGTTATGAACAATCCATCATTCCCTCGTCCGCTCCGATGATTCCGCCGTCGGTCGGGGTGTGACAACACTAACCAACTAATTTCAAAAATTAACCTTTCTAACACTAATCAAACTAATATAATTTTAACAACTAACTAAGCACAATCTAAACTAAAAAAATTAAAAAAAAACAAAAATTACCAGATCTGGTAGTAGTGGCGACCGAACAGAAGCAGCAACGGCGACGATGGTCAGATCGCGCGTGGTTGTGACCGGTGGTGGCTGGTGGGTGGCTGGTGGGTCGCGCGCGGATGGTGGTGGTCGGATGTGGCTGCTCGAAGTGGTGGCTGAAGACTGCGGGCGGATGGTGGTGGTCGGATGGTGGCTGCTCGAAGTGGTGGCTGAAGACTGCGGGCGGATGGTGGTGGTCGGATGGTGGCTGCTCGAAGGGAGGATGGATGCGGCGGATGGTGGTGGTCGGACGGTGGCTGCTCGATCGAAGGGAGTTCAGCAACTGGTATGGAGGGAAAGTGAAGAAAAGGGGCAAAACAACGCGCGTACATCGAAACACCATTAGCGGCGACGCGTCGCCGCTAATGGCGTCGCCACTAAAGGTTTAATGTATTAAATCGTAGTCGTTCGATGTAACAGATTTGGACGGCTAGATGTTGGTCAAAAAGTGAACGGTGGATCGCAACCTTTAGCGACGACATGTCGCCGCTAAAGGTGTCGCCGCTAATATGTGTCGCCGCTAATGGTGATGTCGCCGTTAAAGGCGTCGCCCCTAATACGCGCGTTTCTTGTAGTGGGTGTAAACGATCCGATACGCTTGTGAGCTACTTGAGATCAAATCGTTATGATATGTCTTGTCATTTATTGAGTTCTAGCATGAGCTTTGCATACAAAGAACGTTTGGACTCACATCCTAAAAATGTTTGTAAAGGTTTGAATATATTTTTTATATCTGAGCCTGACTCTATATTATTTATTTTGATTTTGGACTTTAGAGTTTTAGCTCACTTCAAAACCTTAATCGTAAAACTGTAAAAGCATAAAATATTTAAACCATTTTACCATGATCCTTGTACGAGTAATTAATTAAGTAATTGCTAAAATCAAGTTTATATGGAGTTGGGTTAGGATCTCATGATCGAGGTTAATTGATTCTTTTGCTCATGTGAGTTCCAGTTGCTTCTAATAAAAAGATTTCTAAATGGAAAGTGAATATGCTTTCTATATATGATGCTTCTTTTTTCTGTATTTGGTTCACTTGGCATCTACTACATGTCAATATTCAGGATGTCAGTTCAAGTACTAAAACTCTTAGAATCTCTTTGCTATTTTTTTTTTTTTTTTTTTTTTTTTTTTTTTAGTGGCATGGAAGTGACCGTAAAAATTCACGGGTTAAATGGGACTTGGTTATGGCTAATTAACAAGGATGAACGGGGCTTGGGCATTGGTAGTTTCTATAGATTTAATAAGGTTTTATTATCAAAACTAGTTTTAGGGTTGAATAAATGTAGTATTAAATATAATAAAAAAACTTATCTATAAACAATTTCTAAGATAACACATGATTTCAATTAAGTATGAGCAATAAGTATAAATAATAAAATAATGATATCAACTTTTTGAAACTTTTGGTTTTAAACTTCTATTGTTTAAAAAAACTAAATATTTGTTTTAAAACAAATCATTTTACATTTTTTTATATTATAACTTTCAATTTTAATTAGTTTTGGTTTATAAAAAATTACTTTTAAAACACAATTTCAAAATATTTCTTATTTTTAGGAAAGTTTGATTTCTTAGAAAAAAATCTCATTTTATAAAATTTTATTTTTATAGAAATAACATTAATAAAAAGAACTCATTCTTAATTTATTAAAAAAGTATTTTTTAGTCTAAAAAGAAAATAAATAATACTATTAGTAATTAATGTAATTATTAAATAAAGAGAGAAGCACGAAATTTTGGTGACAATGAATGTAATGTTATCGCTTGTTCCTAATAGTTACTTTTTTTATAAAGACAGAAGATAGAGATGGAGGTTAAATTTAAACAATCAATTATCATGGTTAAGATTATTAAGGCGATTCATGAAGATTCGGGTGGGTTCGATTTGGGTAATAATCGTTTCCACGGAATGGAATATGGACTCGAATTGTAAACTCTATTTTGAAACAAAATGAAGACAGCATTGTACTCTAAATTTAGTGATAAAACAAGTGGGAAATGGGAATGATACTCTTTTAAGACATGATGTGTGTGTTGGGAATATTTCTTTTCGTACTCGGTTTAGTAGATTGTGTCGTATTAAAATGAAAAAACGTTGTTTGATTAGAGAATAGAGATAGACGAAATTCTAATGTGTGGAAGTGAAATTGGAGGAGAGGTCTTAGAGGAGGTGCTGAGAAGGAGATGTGGTTGGAACTAATTCAATTGTTACATGGTATTGTATGGTCAGAAAAACATGGTTCATGGGTGTGGCTATTAGTTGATGATAATAATTTCTAGGTCAAATCAGTTTGAAAACGTATTGATAACCTTTTGCTTCTAGATGCAACTAGTGCTATTAGATGGAATATGTGCGCTAAGAAAAGTTAATATTTTAACATGGACGATCATTCTTGATAGGATTCCTACACATTGTATCTTGTTGCTAAAGGCATTAATATGCCTTCATCATTATGTTCTTCTCATGGGAATCGTATTCAATCGGTGGATCACATTTTGTTGCATGCGTCATTGCTCAAAGGTTCGTAGGTCGATTGAAAAGTGGCTAGATGTGTCCATTCCATCCCCATCGCATCCTGGTAACTTGTTCGTTTGGTTAGACTTGGCAATATTTTCTAAGGAGACGAAGATTATGGTAGAGGCAATTATTATATGCTTCTGGTGGGCTATTTGGCATTTCAAGAAATGATTTTGCATTTCTTAAAACAAAATTACATAATAAAATCATCTTTGATTGTATTCTAAATAATTCCTATTTGTGATTTGTAAATGGAAATAGGAAAAGTAATATTAGATGGGTAAATTGGTTGCAAAATGCATTCTTAACTTTGTAATTTGTTTTTTCCTTCTTTCTAGTTCCTTGCTAGGTCGTGAGTTATAGTATTTTCGCTATTTAAAAAAACTTACTTAAACCATCTTCCATTGATTTCCTTGATTCATCATCAAACCGTCCTTTGAGCTGATTCTATTTCCAATTGTTTTGCTTCAATTTTCATGATTCATTCTCTTTGGAGGGTTGAGCCTTGCTTGTTCCACATCTTCATATCCTCCAACACGATCAAAGTGTCTTTTGGCAACGTTTTTTCGATCTCTGAATCGTTTGAGATATACAGAACGAATGCCACCCTCAATCTGAGCGCGTTCACGATCTCGCAAAATCTCATCAAAATCAAAGCGTCGCTACATTTAAGTTAAAACAAATGAAGTTAGTTAAATAAATACCGAACAATAAACATAAAACATATAAAAGTTACCGCCATATGCTCATCCAACGCATTCTTCTGAGCATCAGAAAGATCAGTCCACGAACGAACATTAAAGGGATATTGGCCTCCATGTATATCCCAACCTCACGAACAACATATCGTTAAGTTCACCGACTGGGCTATATGTAGCAGCTCTATCAAAAGGAAGAGATAAAGGTCCTCCTTTCTTTTCTAACTCATGCTGTAACTTTTTATTTTGGCATTCCCTCTTCTTTTCTGGGAAGGCGAGCCTGCATTTATATTAAAAAAGCAATACTTACAATATATATTAATAATAAATAAATAAACATGAAAATATAATACTTACCATCCAACTGATGGCTTCCGGGCCCACCAAAAGGAGGAATCGGTGGATCCCCCGCGCCATCACCTCCATGGCTCATTACATCAGCCATGAGATGTATCAAAACAATCCAAAAAGATATCATATCTGTAAAAATTAGAAGATATAAAACATCAAAATTAAAATAAGAATAAAGTTTTCAACTACAACAAGATATCATGTCTACAAAGTTTTAGATTAATATATACTTAATCGGAGTCTCCCTCATATACTTCAGTCTCGCTGTAAGACCCCTCAGTGTCATAATCAAAATCCTCTTCATCATAATCACCCTCGTCCTCAGACATCACATTAGCAGTAACATTTGGTGGATTAACTTCACTTGCAATTTCGCCATCGGTGACATTATCAACATTTTGAAAGTATTGGGTGAAGTCAATGAAAAGTACATTATTAGATGAATAATGATTATGAACGACGTCAAGATCTTCTGTTAATTTATTATCAACATTTTGAATGTTTTCCACGAGTTCATCATTGGATGGCGGTCGATCCCAAATTTTACGATGATTAACATTCTCGACGACCCACCGGTGATTATTGCTTTGGTTTCTCCGAGAAGGTTCTCGGATGTAGAATACTTGTTTAGCTTGGGAAGCAAATATGAGTTGATCGTCTTTGTCCATTCACGTTCGGTGTTGATACTGGTGATATTATTGTCGTATGAAACACCCCTTCGAGTATCGAACCATTGCAACGAAATAGGACTGTTGAATACCCATTGGCATAGCACAACTCAATAATCTCTTCAACTTGGCCATAATATTTCTCACCATTCTCACCCTAACACCGTTGACTATGCAAGCAGTGTAGTTATAGGCTTTTACATCCGCACCCATTGAAAGAGCATACAACTCTGAGTGAAAATCTGGAGAATTTGTATTTTCATCGAATAAACCTAAGAAAATAATGTGTTAAATATAAATTACCTAACAAATATAAACCTAAGAGATTTTTATACACAGAATACTTGAGTATTCTGACATTTCCTACACGGGCATCTAATCATGCCATATTTGTCGATATATTTTTCACTCATATCAATAAAAGAGCTGAGTCCTTGCTGATACTCGGGTGATCTACGGTTCGGATTAAGAATCCAACTTTTATCGACAGACATGATTATAGCACTACAATATAATTTACAATTTAAATGGAAGAATATAATCATGGTGATTAGAAGCCAATTTCTAATAATGAACAACGATTAAAAGTCAATTTATTATTGTTATTCATCATACGTAATTATAAGTTAACCATTTACATCGTTATCTAAATAGTTCAAATATTTAGCAAAACTAAAAGTATATATCAACAAATTTAGTTTCTCATCCTAACAAGAAATATTACTTCTAATCCTAATCTAAATAGTTTAACATCTAAACAAACTAAACATTAACAAGTATTCTATTTATCCAATACCCAAATACAACCACATGTTTGAACTATACAAATACAACCATACAAATACAACTAAACTAAATAACAAAATACCCAAAAAGTCTAGATCAAACAACCACATGTTTGAACCATACAAAATATACAAATCTAAACATGTTTGAACCATACATTATTAACATATTAACATACAACATATTAACATTAACAAGTATTCTATTTCATCATCTTCAACAAAATTAACATACAAACACCACACCTAAAAATTACACAAATCCTACTAAAAATTGTGTTCAACCTACTAAATATACAAATCTAAACATGTTTGAACCATACATTAACATAAACAAACATAAATTTAGGTTTAAACCAAAAAATTACCTTCTAGTTTGTGTTGAAAACTAAATGTATTAGCGGCGACGGTGGTCGAGATCCACACAACAGTGGCGACGGTGGTGACCGGTATTTGAGGATGACGTTGAGGGGTGGGATGGGCGGACTTTGAGAGTGCTAAACGGAGGAAGATGTTGACCGGATGTTGAGGAAGATGATGAACGGATGTTGAGGAAGATGATGACCCGAAGATGAGGAAGATGATGAACGAAGTGGTGGTCGTGAAATGATGGTCGTCGGAGCTTCAACAGTCTGCTTAGCGGGAATGGAGATGTGGTGTGGAGGGAAAGAGGGAAAAAGGGGAGATTCCCGGTGCACCCTTTAGCGGCGACACGTCGCCGCTAAAGGTGTCGCCTCTAAAGGTGGCACGTACGATTAAATGGCAGCCGTCAGATCTAGCAGAGTTTCAACGGCCAGATCTAAGTTTAGCGAAGTCAGACGGATCGTTGACCATTAGCGGCGACAGTCGCCGCTATTAATGTCGCCGCTAATATCTTTCGCCGCTAATGGTAACTGTCGCCGCTAAATCTGTCGCCTCTAATGGTGACATTTCTTGTAGTGAGCTCATCCTTAAATTAACTCAAGCCAAGCTCGGTCCCAAAAAACTAGGTTTGAATGTAGTCGAGCTCAATCTCGAACTTTAGACAAATCAAAGGAGTTGAGCTCTAGTAGTTTAAGGCTTGGCTCATTTACACCTCTATCTGTGGTTATTTTATTAAAATTTTGAAAAATATATCCTCATTGAGTTCTAATAAAACATCTTTGCATCCTAAAGATCAGAGTTAAAACAAATCATACAAAAATTGTTTTTAATGAAGAACTCACATATTCAATATATATATATATGTATGTATATATATATATATATACATATATATATGTATGTATATATGCCACACACACATATATATACATATATATACATATATATACATATATATACATATATATACATAGATATATACACATATATATACATATATACATACATATATATATATACATATATATACATACATATAATTATATATATATACATATATGTATATATATATATAACATATATATACATACATATATAATATATAGATATATACATATATATACACATACATATATAATATATACATATATATATATATCAAACAAAACCATGTTTATAATTAAAAAATCATGAAAACCACCACTATCTAATTACATAACTTATAAATGATATAATTTTTAAATTGTTTAAAATATATTTAAGTAAATTTCAACCTTATTTTTTGAGGTCATCGTGTATTTTTTAATTTAAACTCAAAGGAACGACGATGATGATGAAACGACTTAAATATACGTAACTTGTATGAGTTAAGTGTACGTAACTGTTAGTTGTACGCTTGGTAACACATACTAAAATATACATAACCCCTACATGTACATAACTCTTAGTTGCACACTTTATAACACGTGCTTGCATATGCGTAACCCCTGGTTTTCATTTACACACACACACAAACACACACACACATATATATATACACACACATATATGTAGGGGAGGGATCAAATGAAACCATTTTTTAATTGTTTAAAGTATATTTTAGTGAACTTTAACCTTATTTTTTAAGGTCATTATTTATTTTTAAACTTCAAGGTTGACGATTATAACGAATCGAGTTACGTATACGTAACTTGTATGAGTTAGATGTACGTAACTCTTAGTTGTACACTTAGTAACACGTACGTACATATACATAACCCTACATATATGTAAATCTTAGTTATACACTTTGTAATACATATTTACATATATATGTATATGTATATGTATACGTATATGTATACGTATATGTATACGTATATACGTATATGTATACGTATATGTATACGTATAGGTATACATATGTATACGTATATGTATACGTATATGTATACGTATATTTATACGTATATGTATACGTATAGGTATACGTATAGGTATACGTATAGGTATACGTATATGTATACGTATATGTATACGCATATGTATACGCATATGTATACGCTTATGTATACGCTTATGTATACGCTTATGTATACGCATATGTATACGCATATGTATACGCATATGTATACGCATATGTATACGCATATGTATACGCCATGTGTACGCATATGTGTACGCATATGTGTACGCATATGTACGCATATGTGTACGCATATGTGTACGCATATGTGTACGCATATGTGTACGCATATGTGTACGCATATGTGTACGCATATGTGTACGCATATGTGTACGCATATGTGTACGCATATGTGTACGCATATGTGTACGCATATGTGTACGCATATGTGTACGCATATGTGTACGCATATGTGTACGCATATGTGTACGCATATGTGTACGCATATGTGTACGCATATGTGTACGCATATGTGTACGCATATGTGTACGCATATGTGTACGCATATGTGTACATATGTGTACGCATATGTGTACGCATAGTGTTACGCATATGTGTACGCATATGTGTACGCATATGTGTACGCATATGTGTACGCATAGTCTACGTATATGTTACGTATATGTCACGTATATGTCTACGTATATGTCTACGTATATGTCTACGTATATGTGTACGTGTATGTGTACGTATATGTGTACATATGTGTACGATATGTTTACGTATATGTGTACGTATATGTGTACGTATATGTTACGTATATGTGTACGTATATGTATAGTATATGTGTACGTATATGTGTTACGTATATGTATACGTATATGTGTACTTATATGTGTACGTATATGTGTACGTATATGTGTACGTATATGTGTACGTATATGTGTACGTATATGTATACGTATATGTGTACGTATATGTGTACGTATATGTATACTATATGTGTACGTATATGTGTACGTATATGTATACGTATATGTGTACGTATATGTGTACAATATGTATACGTATATGTGTACGTATAGTATATATATGTAATGTATATGTATATGTAGTATCTGTATATGTATATGTATATGTATATGTATATGTATATGTAATATGTATATGTATATTATATGTTATGTATATGTATATATATTATTTTATGTATATGTATATGTATTTGTATATGTATATGTATATGTATATGTATATGTATATGTAATATGTTAGAATATATAATGTATATGTATTACATTATATATATATGCATATACATATACATATATATATGTGTATATATGTATATACATATATATATATATGTGTATTTATGTATGTATATATATATACGTATGTATGTATGTATATATAAATGTGTGTGTGTGTCTATATATATAGGATTCGGTTCAAGTAAGAACCCTTCTTAATTGTAAAAACTCTTTAACTCAACCATACCCTTGATTTAATATAAAATATTAAAGATTCTATTTAAATGGTCAAGATTAAATCAAGTGGCATAATGTAATTTTAGTTTGTCATTGTTTATCAGTTATCTATATTGTAAGGCCCCGCTCACCGGGCACCTTACTGTTGGTCATCATCACACGTAAAACATACATTTATTACATGATCATAAATACGCAGCGGAATTCATAAATTATATACAGTTCTCATTCATTCATAAAAGTCATTACATCATTGACTCGATTACAAATGCAGCTTTCTCTACTTTGTTTCTCCTCATAGGATCATACAGCGACCTCTAGAGGAGATATTAGTTCAAAAACATAAAAATTATATTTTTATACTAAAGAATATTCCTTAGGTAATTCCGTACATCGGAACCCTGACGGAATACTCTTGACACTCTCATGCAACATATTTCGTTGCATGTGCTACGCGCACGCTTCCAATGCGTGGCGAACTTATCAAAATCTAAAGGAGATTTCTTGAGTATCTCGTTATTCAGATCCTCAAGAAATCTCATAATGACATGCAACGTGATGAGTTGCAAGCGTTATGGACCCACAACGCATGACGTTGCAGCATTATCAATGGAGAATGCCATCCCAAAAGAGCTGAGTAGCCGCCTCGTGCCATCCTCAGCAACACTACCTGCGAACTGGAAAACACATAAAAGTCAGCGTTGCTGAGTGAGTTCTAGTTTTATAATAAAACATACTTTCATTCTCATTAACTGCTCTTTCATACATGTGTTCACACAGCATACGTACACGTAGATAATATTATTATTATCTCATCATTCATTACTTACTTTCATTCGTGTACACTTCATCATTCTCATTTACTTTCATACATACATACTTTACATACTTTCGTACGTACTTTACTTTCATTCATACATTCATTACTTACGTTCGAACATTCATTACATTCATTCATACTTTCATTACTTTCGTTCGAACGTTCATTACATTCGGTGACATGTACAATACCCCACTTTCATCATACATACTACTGGTGCTGGACCTGTGGTGGTTAGCCACGAACGTTGTGCACAAAGCTGATCCAGTCACCTGGGGTAGATACATGCACCACTTATCTTTCACTTCACTACTAACATACGTTAGCCGAGTCTGTTGCAGCGCGCGACTGCTCACCTCAGTGACAATCTTATGATTGCCTGCTAACCGAGTCTCTTGCAACACGAAGTTGCTCACCTCATTATCAATCTCAATGATTGACCGATGTACATCCTTCGGGGTAGCTAACCCGTACACCATTGAGCTAACACCTGCCAGGGGTGTGCACCTCCTTCATTTGCTTGCAAGTCTTTCTTACTTTCTTTCATTAATGCATGCATTCATTCATCATGTTCCTTCTTTCATTATCTTTCACTTTATGTTTTTAATACATTCGTTTCTTTCGTTCATTCATTCACGTAAAGTTATTAAAGATAAGACACATATACATAAGGAACATACATACTTACATATCATCAGTATTCACCATCTATCATGGCAACATCATACTAACATACATACATCATACATACACTTCTACATTCACTCACATCAGCCCTGTCCGGGCGACTGAACTACCACCAGTCGCATGTCCTCCATGCGACTGGGTCATGCGATTGGGCTACTCATGCGAATGGGTACTCAAACGTGCGATTGAACTTCCTTCCGTACGACTAGACACTCTGCGACTGGGTTATATGCGACTAACTCTTAACCGTGCGACTGAACTACTCTGCGATTGAGCTTATGCGACCGAAACCCTCAGTCGCATCACCTATCGTGCGATTGAGACTCATTCGGGCGTCTGAGTCTCAGTCGGGCGATTGGACATCAACTATTACTCATTCGGCCGAATGGCCCTTCAGTCGCATAACCCTAACTGGGCAGCGACTGGAGTTCTTCATGAACAGCAGTCGCGAAACCCCGTCCCACAGTCACCATAAACCCATTTTCAGCCCAATTCAACCCTCCCAAGCCTTAGGGATTCCTACTAGGACCTCATACAAGCATATACTAGTCCTAATTCATACCATAAACACATTACTCAAGATTTACCCAAATGGGTCAAACTTTCACTATTTCAAAACTAGGGTTTTAATGTGTCTTCCAGCCCCAAAATCGTTAGAAAACATGTAAATGAGGGGTCCTAGAACTCACATTGTCAGGTAGGAGTTGATGAGCTTCGAATTAGCTTGCTTCTCGACAATCGGGCAGCACTTTCCCTCTTTCTTTCTCTTCCCGTCTCTTTTGCTCTCTTCCCGACTGAAAATGGGAGGAGAGTGGAGCTGCTCCCTTTTTATACCCACTTCTCAGTCGCATCTGGTCCAGGGGCGACTGGACCTTCAGTCGCATGAACACTATGCGATTGGACCCCAATCGCACATGTTCCATGCGGCTCATACTCCATTCGGGCGGTTGAACTCCAATCGTGCGGTTGAGCTTCAATCGGCCGAATAGCCATGCGGTTGACCTCCAGTCGCATAAATCACAGGCGACTGAGGCTCAGTCGCATAGCCTACCAAAAAGTCAGACTTCCGGGTGTTACAAGTCCACCCCCTTATTGTAGGTTTCGTCCCGAAACCTGTTACTCTTCGAACATCGTGGGTAATGCTGCCTCATTTCTTCTTCGGTTTCCCACGTCGACTCGGATCCCTTCCTGTGCCGCCACTGTACACGCACAAGGGGAACCACTTTATCCTCAACCTCCTCTCTTTGCGATCGATAATCGCCACTGGTTGTTCTACATAATTGAGCTTTTCGTCTACTTCGATATCATCCAGTGGAACGACCATGTCTTCGTCCGCCAAACACTTCCTCAGATGAGACACGTGGAAAGTCGGGTGGATTCCACTTAGTTCATCTGGCAAATCTAACCTATAGGCCACCTCTCCTACTCGAGCAATGATTCGGAAAGGGCCTATATATCGCGGACTCAACTTACCCCGCTTCCGGAATCGAATGATCCCTTTCCAATGTGAGACCTTCAACATAACACGATCTCCCACCTGGAACTCAATCGGTCTGCGTCGTTTGTCGGCATACGATTTCTGTCGGTCTTTGGCAGCTTTCATATACGCTTTAATTCTTTCAAGCTTTTCAGTCGTAGCCTCTACCACTTCGACGCTTCCCAATTCTTTCTGACCAATTTCCCCAACAGACGGGTGTCCTGCATCTTCTACCGTATAGCATCTCATAGGGTGGCATGCCGATACTGGCATGATAACTGTTGTTGTATGAGAACTCAGCTAACGGTAGATGGTCATCCCAACTTCCCCCGAAGTCAATAACACATGCTCGGAGCATGTCCTCTAAAGTCTGAATGGTCCTTTCAGACTGACCATCAGTTGAGGATGATAAGCCGTGCTAATATGTAATCTCGTCCCCATAGCATCGTGGAATTTCTTCCAAAATTTGGATGTAAACCGTGTGTCGCGATCAGATACAATCGACACCGGTACACCGTGACGAGTCACAATCTCTTTGATGAAAAGATCAGCCAACTTCTCGGACGAATATGTCTCCCGCATCGGTAAGAAGTGAGCACTCTTCGTCATTCGATCCACAATCACCCAGATTGTATCATACCCTTTCGGGGTGCGTGGCAGCTTTGTGATAAAATCCATGGTGATGTGTTCCCACTTCCATTCCGGTATGTCCAACGGTGGATCTTTCCATACGGCTTCTGGTGCTCCGCCTTCACTTGCAAACACGTGAGGCATTTACTCACATACTCCACCACATCGCGTTTCATACCCGGCCACCAATAATTTCTTCATATCTTGGTACATTTTGGTAGCACAGGATGAATGGAGTATCGAGACTTATGAGCTTCATCCAAAATCTTCATTCGCAGATCCCCAAGACGAGGAATCCACATACGCCCAAACCGAGTTCTAACACCCGTTGCGTTCTCACCCAACTCCGCGACCATACCTCTCATTCGTTCAGAGTTAAGATGTTCGTCTTTCAAAGCCTCATCTTGGAACTCTTTGACCTGCTTCATTACGTCGGAGGTCATGATTAGCTGGTACGTCTTCACTCGAATTGGCTCGGGCCTCTCCTTTCGGCTAAGGGCATCCGCCACCACGTTGGCTTTGCCCGGATGGTAATGGATCTCACAATCATAGTCTTTTATAAGCTCCAACCATCGCCGTTGCCTCATATTCAGATCTCTTTGCTCGAAGAAGTACTTCAAGCTTTTGTGGTCCGTAAAGATGGTGCACTTCGTACCGTACAAATAGTGCCGCCAAATCTTCAACGCGAAAACCACAGCTGCTAGCTCCAAGTCATGAGTAGGGTAATTAACCTCATGAACTTTCAACTGTCGGGATGCATAGGCTATCACTTTTCCTCTCTGCATTAGTACACACCCCAACCCGAGTAGGAGGCATCAGAATAAACCACCAAATCTTCACTCCCTTCGGGTAATGCCAACACTGGAGCTTGGGTCAATTTCTTCTTCAAGTTCTTCAAACGCCTTCTTGAGCTTGACCCCATACAAATTTCACATCTTCCGGGTCAACTTGTCAGTGGAAAGGCAATTTTGGAAAAGTCTTGGATGAACCTTCGGTAGTAACCGCCAAGCCCAAGAAACTACGGATCTCGGACGGCGTCTTCGGAGACTTCCATTGCATCACTGCTTCCACTTTCGCCGGATCGACCATAATCCCATCCGGATTTACCACGTGACCCAAGAATTGAACTTCACGCAACCAAATGCGCACTTGGAGAATTTTGCATACAATTTCTCCCTTCTCAACGTCTCCAGAACTTCGCGAATGTGACCGGCATGTTCAGTCTCACTCCTTGAATAAATCAAGATGTCATCAATAAATACAATCACTGATTTATCCAACATCGGCCGACACACCCTATTCATCAGGTCCATAAAAGCAGCTGGCGCGTTGGTCAGACCAAATGACATAACGAGGAACTCATAATGACCGTAGCGCGTACGAAAAGCTGTTTTAGGGATATCCTGCTCCTTCACCTTTAGTTGATGATAGCCTGATCGAAAATCTATACGTGAAAACCAACTAGCACCCTGAAGTTGATCAACCAAGTCGTCGATCCTCGGCAAGGGGTATCTGTTCTTTACTGTCAGCTTATTCAACTCGCGGTAGTCGATGCACATCCTCATACTACCGTCCTTTTTCTTTACAAACAGGACCGGAGCACCCCAAGGTGAGATACTCGGTCGAAATAAACCCCTTATCCAACAGCTCTTGTAACTGCTCCATCAACTTTTTCATCTCTGTCGGGGCCAATCGGTATGGTGCTTTGGCAACAGGTTGGGCGCCTGGTACTAAATCAATCTGGAACTCGATCTCTCTGTCAGGTGGCAATCCCGATAAGTCTTCCGGGAACACGTCTGGGAACTCACACACAACCGGAACATCAGACAGTTGTGGTGGGCTTCTCTACATCTTTCACATAACATAAATAGGCGTTACATCCACGCCTCATACATTTCCCCGCCACTGCCATTGAGATCACTTTCGGAATCGTAGTAACCCGATCCCCATAAACTGTCACTGGACTACCGTCAGGCGCTGTCAAACTGATCATCTTCTTGCGACACACAATGTTCGCCTCGAAATCTGCCAACCAGTCCATTCCAAGCACCAAATCGAAACCACCTAACGTCATCGCAAAGGGTTTAACTGGGAATTTGTGACCCTCCAGTTCTACATCGCAACCCTCAATTACCTCTGAAATCCTGGTGGTTTTACCTATCGCAGTCTCTACATCAAACGGCACATCCACACTGAAACATACATTCAGCCCCCATCTGCACTCACCACCGTGCTCTCGCCCACACTTCCCACACTTTCTCGATCCTGCACTTGTCACGACCACACGGCGTTCATCAACCCGTGCCTTCTTACTACTTGTCGAAGTATCACCCCGACCAAACCTCTTTCCCTGCCACTTCCTCTCATCACTTCCCTTCTTACTGCCCTCAGATTTCACCATCGCAGCCCGTTCATCGTACAACCTCCCAGCTAAATCCACCGCCGACCTGAAAGTACTTGGTCGGGCGGAAATCAAATGCCAACGAATTTCAGCTGGCAACCCCTGAATATACCGGTTAATCTTGCGAGACACCGGCGTCACTTGCTCTGGCACCAACCGCGCCATGTCGTTGAACTTGGTGGTGTATTGTTGGTGGGTCATCGTTCCCGCTTCCAACTGCAGGAACTCTCTCTCAACTCTGTCCATCTCTCGACGAGGACTAAACTCCTCGATCACCATTCTCTTCATTCAGACCACTTCATTTTTCCAATGGCCTGCTACCCTCGGCCTGGACAATATTGTCCCACCAGCACAATGCCGTCCCCGTAAACGAGTGGGTAGCAAACTTCACCTTTTATCCTCCTGGCAGTCACTGATATCAAGGACCGCCTCCATCTCTCTCACCCATTGGTGAGCATCAGCAGCCGTACCTGAACCATCAAAAGTCGGAGGCTTGCATCTCAAATTTCCCGTAATCACAACCCCGGGCTGTCCCCCTAACCTGTTCTTCCTCCTCTTCCTCTTCGTCATCAGACAATATGTTTCTGCCTCTGTCTGTTGCTGTCTACCGGAGGACCGTCTCCTCCCTCGTCTATCCTCCTCTCGTACTGCCTTTATCGCTTCGGTCATTACAGTCGGTAAGATCGTCTGCATAACCTGGTGCACTTCCTCAATCACTGCCCTTTTACCGAGGCTCTCAACTTGGCGCTTTCGTCCGTCTCTTCCTGGTGAGGAATCTCGTTCTCCTCACGAACTACTTTCTCTTTCCTAGATCTTCCTCGCGTGATACGCGGCTCATCACCACGTCCACCATCACGGGAAGCATCAGATGATCTATCACCGACCATCTTCTATCACACTGAAAGATTAAAACACCAACACGGTCATTCAAGGAAATAGCTCAGTTTATGTTAAGTACAGTAAGTCCCTAATTACAGTGGCCAGTTGTGATTAGCCACTTACTCTACTCTTCATACCCCGAGCATCACCTGTCCTGACTACATTAGCATCTAGGTCTAACAGTACACGTCATTCACATAACAAGCGCACATAATACCAGTTAATCTTTAGAAAAATACCTGATGGCACGCGACTACTCAGATGGCATTCTCATTCTCCCTGTCCCATTCTCAGTTAAGTTTAGGTTTATTATGAAAATTTACCCATTTACTTAAACTTTTGCTCTGATACCAACTTGTAAGGCCCCGCTCACCGGGCACCTTACTGTTGGTCATCATCACACGTAAAACATACATTTATTACATGATCATAAAATACGCAGCGGAATTCATAAATTATATACGTTCTCATTCATTCATAAAAGTCATTACATCATTGACTCGATTACAAAATGCAGCTTTCTCTACTTTGTTTCTCCTCATAGGATCATACAGCGACCTCTAGAGGAGATATTAAGTTCAAAAACATAAAAATTATATTTTTATACTAAAGAATATTCCTTAGGTAATTCCGTACATCGGAACCCTGACGGAATACTCTTGACACTCTCATGCAACATATTTCGTTGCATGTGCTACGCGCACGCTTCCAATGCGTGGCGAACTTATCAAAATCTAAAGGAGATTTCTTGAGTAATCTCGTTTATTCAGATCCTCAAGAAATCTCATATGACATGCAACGTGATGAGTTGCACGCGTTATGGACCCACAACGCATGACGTTGCAGTATTATCAAATGGAGAATGTCATCCCAAAAGAGCTGAGTAGCCGCCTCGTGCCATCCTCAGCAACACTACCTGCGAACTGGAAAACACATAAAAGTCAGCGTTGCTGAGTGAGTTCTAGTTTTATAATAAAACATACTTTCATTCTCATTAACTGCTCTTTCATACATGTGTTCACACAGTATACGTACACGTAGATAATATTATTATTATCTCATCATTCATTACTTACTTTCATTCGTGTACACTTCATCATTCTCATTTACTTTCATACATACATACTTTACATACTTCGTACGTACTTTACTTTCATTCATACATTCATTACTTACGTTCGAACATTCATTACATTCATTCATACTTTCATTACTTTTGTTCGAACGTTTATTACATTCGGTGACATGTACAATACCCCACTTTCATCATACATACTACTGGTGCTGGACCTGTGGTGGTTAGCCACGAACGTTGTGCACAAAGCTGATCCAGTCACCTGGGGTAGATACATGCACCACTTATCTTTCACTTCACTACTAACATACGTTAGCCGAGTCTGTTGCAGCGTGCGACTGCTCACCTCAGTGACAATCTTATGATTGCCTGCTAACCGAGTCTCTTGCAACACGAAGTTGCTCACCTCATTATCAATCTCAATGATGGACCCGATGTACATCCTTCGGGGTAGCTAACCCGTACACGTTGAGCTAACACCTGCCAGGGGTGTGCACCTCCTTCATTTGCTTGCAAGTCTTTCTTACTTTCTTCATTATGCATGCATTCATTCATCATGTTCCTTCTTTCATTATCTTTCACTTTACGTTTTTAATACATTCGTTTCTTTCGTTCATTCATTCACGTAAAGTTATTAAAGATAAGACACATATACATAAGGAACATACATACTTACATATCATCAGTATTCACCATCTATCATGGCAACATCATACTAACATACATACATCATACATACACTTCTACATTCACTCACATCAGCCCTGTCCGGGCGACTGAACTACCACCAGTCGCATGTCCTCCATGCGACTGGGTCATGCGATTGGGCTACTCATGCGAATGGGTACTCAAACGTGCGATTGAACTTCCTTCCGTACGACTAGACACTCTGCGACTGGGTTATATGCGACTAACTCTTAACCGTGCGACTGAACTACTCTGCGATTGAGCTTATGCGACCGAAACCCTCAGTCGCATCACCTATCGTGCGATTGAGACTCATTCGGGCGTCTGAGTCTCAGT
This sequence comes from Flaveria linearis, assembly GCA_024085815.1. Classification (NCBI taxonomy): domain Eukaryota; kingdom Viridiplantae; phylum Streptophyta; class Magnoliopsida; order Asterales; family Asteraceae; genus Flaveria; species Flaveria linearis. The sequence continues at coordinate 76,838,778 of CM044010.1, forward strand.
CGGGCGATTGGACATCAACTATTACTCATTCGGCCGAATGGCCCTTCAGTCGCATAACCCTAACTGGGCAGCGACTGGAGTTCTTCATGAACAGAAGTCGCGAAACCCCCGTCCCCACAGTCACCATAAACCCATTTTCAGCCCATTCAACCCTCCCAAGCCTTAGGGATTCCTACTAGGACCTCATACAAGCATATACTAGTCCTAATTCATACCATAAACACATTACTCAAGATTTACCCAAATGGGTCAAACTTTCACTATTTCAAAACTAGGGTTTTAATGTGTCTCCAGCCCCAAAATCGTTAGAAAACATGTAAATGAGGGGTCCTAGAACTCACATTGTCAGGTAGGAGTTGATGAGCTTCGAATTAGCTTGCTTCTCGACAATCGGGCAGCACTTTCCCCTCTTTCTTTCTCTTCCCGGTCTCTTTCTGCTCTCTTCCCGACTGAAAATGGGAGGAGAGTGGAGCTGCTCCCTTTTTATACCCACTTCTCAGTCGCATCTGGTCCAGGGGCGACTTTACCTTCAGTCGCATGAACACTATGCGATTGGACCCCAATCGCACATGTTCCATGCGGCTCATACTCCATTCGGGCGGTTGAACTCCAATCGTGCGGTTGAGCTTCAATCGGCCGAATAGCCATGCGGTTGACCTCCAGTCGCATAAATCACAGGCGACTGAGGCTCAGTCGCATAGCCTACCAAAAGTCAGACTTCCGGGTGTTACATATATTCTCTTTCCTTTTAATATAAACCTCAACTCTCTTATTCTCTTAGATCTAGAAGAAGAAGATTGAAGTGTCTAACAAAATTGATTTATAATGCGTCAAAGCACCTGAAAACCTCCACACCATAATCTCGCCACCGCAAGCACCATCTTTAGTCTGTTGTTAGTTCTTTGTAACAAGCACAGAATGAAGACAAGGGCTGGTGGTCTGGCCGCAACACAACCGTGTATAGATTTGACAGACGGCTTCTCCGACAAGGATGTTTCTTATTCGAGTGGATCTGCTATTTTCGAGGTTAGTTGTAGCAATCTGAGTCGACTTTGTCTCAACCACCGGTCGAACACCACCCATCCCTTTTAGAAATGGGTTCATACTATGGTCCAGATCTAGGTTCATTAACCATCTAAGGTTGTATGTTAGGGTTAATCTAGTAGGCCAAACCAACATCATGTATATGTATGTTTTTGTATTATATTGTGTTAATCTTGATGTTCTTGTATTATATTGTATTTTCAGTGGGTTTTTTTCGTTACAATGGTGTGTGTGTTTATATACATATATTGGTTTAATTTTGTTACAGTAGTATAGTTACAGTGATGGTTTTTTGTTACGGTATTGTAATTTAGTTAATGTGGCTTAATTACAATGTTTTTAATTTTGATTTTTATTAGGAACAAAAAAAAGAACAAGATAAAATGATGTTTTTTAACAGGATACTAACAATCTCATTCAAGCTTTCAAGCACGTTTACATGATAGTAGAAGACACCAAGAGAAAATGTGTTTTTTTCTTTAGTTACAATAGTTTACATTGATTCACATTGAGAAACTGTTAGTGGTGTAATATCAATGGTTTACAGATTGGTTTATATTATTTATAAATGGTTTACATTATGTTAGTTATTGCTACAGTGGTGTAGTTTGTTATTTGATTTCTTTATAGTTTTGAAATTTGGTTACAGTGGCGTAGTTACATGATTTAATGTTGTTTGGTTGTTGTAATGACGGTATTTATATAAGTAGGAATGGTGTAATATCGGGTGTAATGACGATTTGTTTGTTTTAAAGATTGTTTTAATTGGTTAATATTGGTTTACATAGTTATATAGGTTTACATTGATGTAATGTCATTTGGGTGGTTGTAATAATTGTGCTACTTTTTATTGGAGTGGTGTAAATATGTATTTAATAGTGTAACTAGATGTTTTCATTACAACTTTGCTAAATATTATATTAGTATAACATGGTGTAATGTCATTTGGTTGGTACGTTATTGTAATGTAAATTTTTTGTTAGTTGGAGTGGTGTAATGTCATGTGTAAAATTTGGTATAGTTTTGTAAGATTATATGATCTAATTTCATTTGCAAGATTACATGAAAATTAACACTATAACTTTTTGTTTTTGTTATAATTTTACTACATGGTACAATAGTGTAATATTTTAATATGATGTAACTAGGTCCGGATAAACTTTTTTTTGGAATACTATAGTAGAATTAAAGAGAAAAATATGATAAGTTTAATGGTGTAATTTTTATTATCTATCCATTCATTGTTGATCTATGGTTAAATCGAGTTAAAGAGTTATTATAAAA